>BQNB010036546.1:0-50047 GCA_026074375.1 Tanacetum coccineum | reverse complement strand
TGTACTTGATAAATTGTATAAGATTTGTTAGGAAAACAGAGGTAAAACGGCTATTTTGGATGTCATGCTTAATGACTTGTACATTGACTTGGAGGGAGTTTATATTTCATGCTTAAGGACTTGTACATTGACTTGGAGGGAGTTTATATTTCAAATGAGATGTAATATTACTTGTACATATGCTTTAGTAGCTTGTGCATTCACTTTAGATATTAACTTTACATGGAATTAGGGTTTTAGAGGTATACGATAACAGTTTAAAGCCTGTTTTGATATAACGTTGTGAATGGTATATTATATGAGTAATGTATTTTGTAATAATGATATTATGATATTGACTTGACATGTTATGATATTTGCTTCACATATATGAAGATAGGATTGATATAGGTAGGTTGCGTGAGCTTGTTAACTTTAGATATGCAAGTTACATTGCATATTAAGATATTGGTAATGCAAGTAATGTAATAAAGCGAAAAATTTCCCTGAAAAAGGTGGTTCATATATAATAGATAGATAGATAGTACATTGAATCTAACTTAATAGATGGATATTTACATTGATGAAAATTTACGGGTTGTTATAGTCCCCCAACCTTACAGAAATCTCGTCTCGAGATTTAGTTGAACGATGGAATGTAAAAGTTCAGAGATTCGTTCATATGAAGGTAATATGAAGTAAGGGATTTGTTTGTACAAATGGATCACAAATTTAAATAATGTTGTTTGTACGTATGCCATATACTTAAGCCTACTTATTTATAACTTGTCACTTACAAACAGAGGCGTCCCAATCCTTGTAACTGAGAATTTATAAATTTATAGTTTGGTGATTTATAATTTCCTTATTCAAATGAAGAAGCGTCCTAATTCATTTCAATAAGATGATTATAAATCATCCTATTTAAGCATAAAACATGATATCAAAATGGTGTTAAGTGAAAGATGTTTCCTTGGTGGTATGATTTTCCAAAATTATGAGAAGAATAATGAGACACTAAATTGCATGATACTGATCCAGAAATCATGCTTGGATAATTTGGCATACAATTCCTCCTTTCAAAAATGATTCTCTGGTGACTTATGTGATCTTCTTTGTTACGGGAGTAGATAAGAATATCATTGATGAATACTATTACGAATTTGTCCAAGTATGGTTTACACACATGATTCATGAGATTCATAAATAGGTACGTTCGTTAAACCAAATGGTATTTACTTTGAAATTCATAGTGTTCATGTTCTGAAAGTAGTCTTGGGAATGTCTTTATCCCTTACTTTCAGTTGTTGATAACCAGATCTTAAGTTGATTTTTGAGTGAATACTCGAATCTTGAAGTTGGTTGAATAAGTAATTGATCCTGGGTAATGAGTAACGATTCTTTATAGTAAGTTTATTCAACTCCCGGTAATCGATACACATTTTGAAAGATAAGAAGAAAGGCGGATCTCCTGGATATATACCTTTTGGTTTTTATACAGGATATGAGATTAATCGGGTTTTGCTTTGGTCACCTTGAATGACTAAAGTTTCACCGTCGAATGGGATGCGGATGACTTTCTTATCGCAGAGAATTTTTGGCATGATACTTGGATAACTAATTCATAATGATGATGTCGAAATTACCAAGTTTAATTGGCATAAGATTAATTTTGAAAGGTTGGTTTAACAAAATCATGGTGTAACCCTGGATAACGGTACTATGAAATAGTGAGGTATAACAGGATTATATTATATCATGAACAACTTGCCTTTATACTTTACATAGTCAAGATTTGACAAGTGTTGTTATTTATACCACACATCCTGTGGTTAGGTTCTAACAAAAGTTATAACTAGAATCTAATCTAGTAGTCCGAGGGTCCTTTGTTTCTGCAGTTTCTGGTCAGATGACCCACTTTGTTGCAAGTCCGATACTTGACAGTGCAAACTCCTGTGTGATGCAGGGTGCATCTTGTACACAAAGGAAGGTTTCCATGGAGTGGTGGTTATTGTTGTTGCGATATTTGGGGTAGTCGTTGTTGTCGATGGTGTTTCTTTTATCTTCAAACTTTCGTTTATGATCATTGGTTTCTTGCACAGAATCATGCTTTACTATTTGATCCATTAGTCTATGAGCTATGTTGGTGGCTTCCTCCAGAGTCTGAGGTTTTGAAGCAGTAACATTTCCTTTAATGCTTTAGGGCAATCCCTCGATGAAAGCTTCCATGAGTTTCTCAGAATTTGGCACCATGTTTGGACATAAGACTGCCAATTCTTGAAATCTTCTAACGTAAGTCTTGAGATCATCTCCTTTCACAACCAAGTTGTAAAATTCGTCTTCCATTTTCTTGACTTCAGTTCGAGGGCAATACTTATTGGTCAAGAGCCTTTTCAATTCGGTCCAAGTAATCTTATTGGCTTGTTCTATTCCGATAGGTTGGGCGTATGCATTCCACCAAGACAAGGCATCATTGGTTAGAGTACCGGTAGCAAATGTCACTATGTCTTCCTTGGCACACTTGCTATGAGAAAATACTGATTCAGTACATTCAAACCAGCAGATGAGGTCAACAGCTCCTTCTGTGCCATTAAAGTAGAAAGGTTGACAGTTTATGAATTCTTTGTAGTTTCCTTTTTTTGCTACAGGAATTTCTTTAGGTCTAGTGTTCCTATTGGGATTGTCGGCATTTGCCATGGCAGCAGCTTGTGCTTCCAAGGCTGCAAAAATATCAGCAATCAGTTGCCGGATAGCATCCTGAGTCATAGTTGGTGTTGCAGATGTTGATGACCTTTTGGGAGGCATTCTGTCAACATAAGACAACACAGAATGAGAATAAAATGATATAGTCATATCACAAGTTAAGGTATGAAAATAAAAATACTTATGATCATTCTTTAATATTTGAAGAATACAACGAAATTTTTTTGAATTTAAATAGAATGAGTGATCCAACAAAAAGCTTAGTGTTTTCAGGTGGTGAAATCTTCTTGAGAGAATTAGAAAAGATGTTTCCTGATGAGGCCGGGAAATAGTTTAGAATGTTTGTGGAGGAAAAAGCATCCTCAGTATCAGAATCAGATGGGACGATAGTAGAATGAGGGGATGAAGATATGACTGTAACAACACAGTAGTAAATAACATAAGTTATTTATATAATAGTATAGTAATTATGTATTTTTACATAATATTCGGAATAGTAGTGGCATCTTCACAATTCAAGGAAAGTAGTGGCACAGAGGACATTGATGGCTAAAAAAAGAAAAGTGGTTATAGTTAAGGTTTTGACCTTGTTCTCTACAACCATGGCGCTGATACCATTCTGTAACACCCCCATTTTGATAATATAGCAGCGAAAGCTAATCTGGGGTATTACTTCATGAATCACAGGCACAATCATAGAAAATGACTCAAAAGAGATGTTTTTAAAAGATACGTTATCATTCATTTAAAATCAGAGTTTTACAAAGGCAGGTCCCAAAATCTAGAAACATAAAATGTGAATGATAACATGTTTTAGCCATCTTCAAGTCCATGCCACTCCATGCCATAAGTTGCTCAATTACCTGGGATAAACATGCATAAAAAGGGTCAACACAAAGGTTGATTGAAATTCATAGGTTTGAAATGTAATAATTGAATACAAGTTATCATAATGGAAATATTGGTATTGCATGGATAATTATCATGGAGAACATTATCCTGGAGAACAGTATTATCACCCTAAACTCATGAATCACATAAAGAGATATTAAAGAGATATTGGGAGATACTACCCAAAGAGGTATTTAAAGAGATATTGGGAGATACTACCCAAAGAGACATTAAAGAAATATTGGGAGATACTACCCAAATAGATATTGAAGAGATATTAGGAGATACTACCCAAAGAGATATTGAAGAGATATTGGGAGATACTACCCAAATAGATATTGAAGAGATATTGGGAGATACTACCCAAAGAGATACTTCCATGTATTTAGGCAATAATATATCAGGATAGCATATAGTTTAGAAAACACTTGCATTCATGGTTTATAGTAGGTATCACGGGATTATAAAGTATGTGAGGTTATGAACTCATTAAGTCTTTGAAAAGTAATCACATTGTTATAAGATAAATGAGTATATAAAAGAGTTTGTAAACAAGCATGTAACCTCCCTCGCGTGATTATAAAACATGTACATAAGTAAAGGCTAGTAAGTCTTTAAAAAGTAATCACATTGTTATAAGATAAACGAGTATGTAAAAGAGTTTGTAACAAGCATGTATCCCCCTCGCGGGTTTATAAAACATGTAAATAAGTAAAGGCGAGGTTATGAACTTCACCTGATAGGTAGTTGTAATAAATATTCCAAAATGAAAGCTGACGACCTTATCACAATCTTAACAGGGAAGGTTGATATAGCAAAATGATAGTAAACAGCCACGTCACGCAACCTGAGTAAATATGTCAAGTCTTAGGAAGATTGTACTCTAGAACTTTGGTTCAGAGAGTCTAATATTGTTATGAGTTTGATTGGAAAGTTTGGAATTATTGTATCACCGTTCGGGCCATCATAATTCAGAGGTCATTCAGTAAACGTTTGAGGAGCTAGGGCACTTTAAATCGTAAACCCAACAACTCAGTCAGAACGTAATACCAAGATGAAACCCCTTAATATGAAGCTCCCTAGTATTGTGATACGATATAATTGGTTTTAAGCGTTTTGCTCGATAACTGGAAACGATAAGCACGTCAAGCGTTAATTAAAGTTATGTCTTGTAATGTTTTGAACATATTTTTATACTTTTTCAAAATGTTACATTTTAGACCTTTAAGAATGAAAAATGGCAAAATATACCCTTGGAGTTTGCACTTTTACAAGTTTGGTCCTTCTAGTTTAAAAGATGTACAAAGTAAACCTTGCACTTTGAAAAGTGACATAATAGACCCTTATAGTTATAATTTTGATAAAATGACATTTTCAGTCCTTTTAGTTATAAGTTTCAGAAAGTTACGATATATACCCCTTGCATGGATAATATTTACAAAACAAGTCCGAATTGCCATGCAAGCTTATTTTAACATTCCAAAAGACATTTGCAGGTTATAGCTTATTAATATAAGCTAAAATATGAAGGTTTAACTTAACAAAAGTTTAGATTAACGATTCGTTAAGCTAGAAATCAAAACGGGTCGAATTAGGGTTTTATAATGAAAACGCGTAGGTTTTTATTTCAAATTCCTTCAATAATCAATAAAGTAGTTATAATAACATTATTTAAGCATGTTAGGATAGATTATAACAACATTTTATCATTATAACTTTTAGATTTATGAAAAATATGAAATTAGGGTTTCGGGTGTACGGTTTTGGATCAAAATGGAAAATGAGCATGAATTGAGTTAAAAAACTTTAACAAGAGTTTATTTTGGATCATATGAACATTATAAGAGTGTAGGAGCAGAAGTGGAACATCCAGAACCTGGGTTTGAGCTTATAGCTTGGAAACGGGTCAAAAACAGGACTTTTAGCTTCGTACGCCTAGAATAAAGACTCCGGGGCTTCTTTTCTTGGTTTCTTTTGCTTCACTTCTGTTCTTGAGACTTCTTAGGATCTCTTAGGATCTTCTTGAGCAAAGGATTGCTGCTATAAATGGGTTATAGAGGAGGAAGTGGGGGATGAGTTGAAATGAAGGCATAACACCCCTATTTATAGTTATTTCGAAACTTAGAGGCCAAGGTGAGGGGGTGAGGTGTCATGATACTGATGTAGCTGAGTTAGGGAGTCTATGATGGTGATGTGGTGAGTCTAGAGTAGTAGAAAGGTGATGTGGAGGTGGTTTTGGGTGTTTGTGGTGTCGCGGCTAAAATGAGCCAACAAGGTGAGGTTGTGGCTTGATTTTGGCCATGGAAATGAATCAAGGTGCTTGTAATCTGCTTAAGGTAGTATGTGGGTGATTCATGAGGTGCTTGGTTGCAAAGGAAACTTTCAAAATGGGTTAAATTGCAAGAAAATAGGTCGCGGGTTCCATACGGCTCGTTTAGGGTTTTTGGCTTTGCATTTCGATTATTCTTGTGATATGATGATATATATATGTTCACAAGACTTGTATTTAGGATAATTAGCAAGAATTGATAGGTGGTTCATGTTAAAAATGGGCGAAAACAAGTAAACGGGTCGAATGTTCTCATTAGGGCACTATTAGGGTTTCTTGGATTTAATTCGCATACATTTGAAGTAAAATGATGAAATGATGATAGAGTATGATTGATAATGTTGTAAATTAAGTTATTACAACTTATTTTAGTAATGGTTTGGGTTTATGATGGATAAAAATCAAGAAACGGGTCATGGTTTAGTATTTTGCTCGGGTTAGGGTTTTTGGGTTTTGAATTAGGGTTTTGAGTGTAAAAATATGTATGAGAGCTTATGAATAGAATAATTAGGGTTTACATATTGTATATTGAGTGTAGTAGCTTGTACAAAAGTGGTGGTTAAGAAACTAGAATGAAAACGGAGGTAAAACAGCTATTTTAGATGTCATACTTAATGATTTGTACATTGTGCTTTTAAAGACTTGTACTTTGACTTAGAGGGAGTTTATATTTTAAATGAGATGTTATATTACTTGTACATATGCTTTAGTAGCTTGTACATTCACTTTAGATATTAACCTTCCATGGAATTAGGGTTTAGAGGCATACGATAACGGTTTAAAGCCTGTTTTGATATAACGTTGTGAATGGTATATTATATGAGTAATGTACTTTGTAATAATGATATTATGATATTGACTTGACATGTTATGATATTTGCTTGACATATATGAAGATAGGATTGATATAGGTAGGTTGCGTGAGCTTGTTAACTTTAGATATGTAAGTTACATTGCATATTGAGATATTGGTAATGCAAGTAATGTAATAAAGCGAAAAATTTCCCTGAAAAAGGTGGTTCATATATAATAGATAGATAGATAGTACATTGCATCTAACTTAATAGATGGATATTTACATTGATGAAAATTTACGGGTTGTTATAGTATTTGATGAGAAGAAGCTTGGAAGTTCTTAGTAAGTTTCATTGGATGATTCTTGGAGGACGATTTAACCAGTTATCGCATGTTTCTTCTCTATTAATGAGCAAACCAGGGGAGTACTAGTTTCTTTTACTTGTTTTATTTTCCCTTTATTCGTTCACACGGGTACTTCTATAGAACATTGAGGACGATGTTCAACTTAAGTGTATGGGAGGAAATACGCCTTAGAAACTATTTCTTCATTTGCCATTTGCTTGTTCTTTAAAATGATGGGTAATATATTGAAACATAGCATAAACAGTAATTTTGACCAAAATTTAAAAAAATTATGACACATACCGATGAAAACCGAGTATTAATAGCGTCTCATGGATAGGAATGTATATGACTAGCACAAAAACCCTCAAAATTCCACCCCAAAAATGTGAGGTTCGCCTTTAGATCTTTAAGAATTCAGGTATCCATTTTTGATACCCAAGATAGTTTATACCTTTAGCTTGTTCGAGTTAAGTTTCGAATGCAGTCATATGTGTTTATTCCGTCGTTACGGATGTGTACGTATGGTCTTTGTAGCCTTTTCTAGAACATTGGTATCGGTATTAAACTATATGAGTGTACCGATAGTATATTAAATTCTAGAACTTGTTTTTGTGATGCATACCGAAACCGCATAGTGAGTATTAGGATTTGCTAGATAAGAGGCACTAGGATTAACCCATGTTTTAAACCTGTAATTGTTGTGATGGTCACACTGATCATATAACTATCCCACACCCTTGCCATGCACTTATTTTTAGTGCAAGATACCCCTAGTACAACCCTTCGAGCCTATCTTTTTTCACAATTCTTGTAATTTTTTTGTTAAGCCGGACTATTAATGAAGAGCATTGTTAACCCTTAAACCAATCGTTACACCCAAATCGCCTTAGCCTACCTTGTATGTACTCACCTTTAGTACATTATTGTTTTAACCCAAGTTAATTATTGAGTACACAGTTGCTAAGTCTTTATCCTTGTAAATACTATTTTGGGACGACTGGGATTCATGACAGTATTCATCTTATGAAGAATTGGGGAAGAAGTAATTTATTAACCCTAATGAAGCTTAATAAGCTCCATGTTATTTTGATCCGTCTCAATTCGGGTCATTAGTTAGATTGTAAATATCGAGTATGTAAAAGTTCAAGTGTAGGGGTGTCTCTATAAACCCCTATGATGTATTATATGTTTAAAAATGGCAGGGCAAAAGTGTACGAAAAAATGTATATAAAAAAAGAGTGAAAAAATGTACGGGCCGCCATTTGCTTATGTTATGTTTATCATAGAGTCAAGAAAAGAAAAAGAAAGAGATGGATGTAGAGTTGTGTAGAGTTTGTATATCTTTTCCGAGTTATTGGCTTAGCAACCCAACCAACGTGTATTCGTATAAATAATTAGCTAACCCTTTTACCCCAATTTCATCCAAAAGTCACTCCCTAAATATATCCTATCCGTTTCCATTTTCGTTAATGTTATCTTATACCTACACCCCACAACCCTTTAAAAAGACCTCTTTGATAGTAATGAATAATGCTTGTGCCTAGCGGTGGAGGTTTGATCTTTTACCAAGCCTATGGTTATTTATATGCTATGACAGGTAATGAGTGTTTAATTTTTCCTTTCCCATAATTGTTATAATTTATTATACACCCGAGTGAAAGAGAGAATCCCAAACACTTATGTGATGTGCTAGTATATACTTTCCGTACTTTTAATTACAAGGTCTAGAAGGTTGTGTTCTAAAATGCTTTTAGAGAGTAGGTTAAATGCCTCCAAAATTGCTATTTTCTAGGTAGAAAAGCCCATTTGCTTAAGGACAAGCAAATCTCAAGTGTAGGGGTATTTGATGAGGTGTTATTTTATACACTATTTTAGGGTCATTTAACCCCTTAAATCATGCAAATATGCCCAGATTATGTGCTTAATCGCTTGTTTTTAGGTTTTTAGCACTTGGATGGCATTTGAAGGAAATACACGTGACTTGGGCTCATTTGGAGAAGAAACAGACAAGACTACGGACCTACACCAAAACTCTTGAAGAATTGTGCAAACAGTGTGTGGAGACGGTGTAGCAAGCACAAAGCGACGCCGTTGTGATCTATCTAGTGACGACATCAGGAAATTGATGACGGCGTCAGGACATAACCGACTCAAATCAGACCTAGAAGATTCTATCTTGTGATGGCGTCGCGACTATAACTAGACGTCGTCCCGAAGATTTCTCTATATATATTAAGCCGAATTTAGAGTTTTAAGTATGTAACTTTGTATAACTTTTGGGATCCGAACCTTAAGTATTTTGTCAGCTTTTAGGCGGACTTTAGGGCCTCAAAACCCTATTGTAACTGACCTTAATCCATGTTTTAATCAAGTAATATTATCTATCTTTAATCATTCAATATGTCTATGTGTTGTTTGATTGATTTATGATCTTGCTCTCTTTATAACATGTTAGTCTAAACCCTCCTTTGTATTTGCTTATGATTTTATGAAAGTTGGATTGTAGATCCTTTTACTGTTGCTTCTTATGATGAATGTGCGCATTAGGCTTTAGAAAACTAGCCATTAGATATTAAATTGGTATAGACGTCTAGGGAAACGCGAGTGTGTAGAAAGGATACCATCGGTAACAGTCTTCATACTACCTTACCCCTAATATGGTTGATCCCTCTTAAGATATTTCAATTTCATTTAATATACTCTTAGGGGCCTTGTAATAGTCTTCATACTACCTTACTTGTGCGTTGCCTTAACAGAATATTAAATAGACGGCAGGTTCGTGTAATTCGTTCATGACTTAGGAAATACTTACACAGATCATCATGAGTGTGATAAGGCAACAGGATTAGAAGAAGCAATCTAATGAGTAATGCATGATGAAGCAAATTCATTATTTTATCATAAAGTTATCACCAATAGTTTAGATTATAATTAGTTTATTAATTGGTTAAACAAACCAACCTCTCAAACCATTGATTTTATCTGCTTTCTATAAAATATAAAAATACAAAAATAATATTCTTTCAATCCCGTGGATCTATGTTAAGCTTTGTTCGAGTCTTCCCGACCTATTCCCCTAGAGAATGATAACAACCCCCAAGTCTTGCCTATACTACACTGCAACGACTAGGTACTCTGCCTAGGGAGTTGTAAAACTTCTTGTTGAAGTTCTGTAACTACCGCATCATTTATCATATTAAATCTCATGATATTAGAAATTACAAACTTCATTATAAGCTTTAATTAATTGCATAAGGGTAAGATTGTCATTATGCAAAAAAGTAATCGAAATAATGCAGTAATGATTATGTTTTCTTAAACTGTGTATTTTTTATCGGGGGATAATTATTTTGAGATGAAAGGAGTATATTTCTTCAGGGAAAACCAATTTGTTTCCCTTCTTCTTATTATCATATATGAAACTTAGCACGTAGCCTTTGATTTTTTTAGAAATACTAGCAACGTAGCCTTTGATTTTTTTATAAAGACTGGCTTGTGTATTTGTTATTTACTTCTATAACTTTTCCACCACCTGACCACACGGACTTGAAGTCATAAGTAACACATTAGAATAAACTGGTAAACGGGCGATGTCTTGTTGAAACAATTTATCTTGAGCTGTTCTGTAGCTCGTTTTTATCATCCAGTCTCAACATAATTATCTGACTTGATCTTTTTGCTACAACGTTTTGCTCTAAATAAATCGATGTACGTTGTCGTAATCTTTTTTATATGGATAAGTTGTTTTTCCTCAACTTCGTTCTGCACCCGTGACCCAATTTTTAGATCCCACACTGGTTGAGGTTTAATCCGGTTTAACCAAATCATAAAACTTCCAACACGATTTAATCTACGTGGTACATACGTCTTCAAAGTTGTAGCTAGTACCAGCAATATATACAAGAACTAGCGAGTACAATAATATATATTTACAAATAACATCAACATGGGAGACCATAGTCACATGAAACGTGGTACGCTCAGGTACGGGATCGCGAAACAATCATTTATATACCTTTTCTCTCTCTCAAAACAGTCATTTTCTCTCCCTCAAAACAGTCCACTGGAAAATCATAAAACGTACACAAGCGTTGACCGTCGTTGACCAGTACGCTGAAATTGGCGATCCTGATCGCGATCCCGAGCGATCCGGGACGCGATCGTACCGCGTTTCGGTACGAGCGATCCGAAACGTAGATCGCGGCTGAGCCAGCGTTTCCTGTGACTATGTGGGAGACCTCAATCAAACGGCATACAATATATATTTACAATTAACAACAACGTAAGGCCCGTAATAAAGAAAGCCTCTCCCTCATAAGGTGATTTTGGCGACACTATCTAACCCTAATCGACAGGCTAAATCTGATCATTTTTAATCCTTCTCAAGCATCGACTTAGTTTGGAATTCTTGATCTAATTCTGTGTTGGTGTTCTGTGATCGATTTAAAGCTAGAGTTTGGCAATTTTATTAAGATTTTATTCCTATCGTCCTGTAAGGTATTAACTGATTATGCTTGAATTGATTAATTCATCCTTTGCTGATGATCTTTTGGTGTGCGAGCTTATTGTAAAAACCCTTTGATTAGGGTTTCGTTATACTTGCTTTGGTTTTTACTGCTGGGTCTGAACGAATTACAAACCCTTTTTTAGGGTTTTGTTAATTGGTTCGGGGATGTTTGGTCGTGATCGGTTCGTTGTCCTGCTTTGGGTGGTCTGGTGTCATTGTTGGGGTTTATTTTGTTGCTCGATCGCATGGTCTGAGTATGGAGAAAGGGTTATTGACTACTAAAGGGAGAGGGAGTGGTAAAGTGTAAAGGAGAAACAAAACTCAAGTTCTCATGATCCTGTTACGGTTACTAGCGGTGTTAAAAGAGGGACCGGCACTTCCGCGAATAGCGATGTAAATGTGGATCAGAATGCCCTTAATTCTGGTATGAACACTTTGGGTAAAACTTTTGGAAATTCAAATGCAGAAAGGGCTAATACTGTTGGTAAGGAAAGTGAAAGTCTGAACTCGTCTCCTACTGGTATTGCATCGTCTCATACTGTTTCATTTGCAACATTGGTAAAAGGTGATACTAGTCATAAATCTGTTAACTTTTGTACCTTAATTACTTTGATCGGTAATGGTGCGGATGTTTTCGTATCTAAGGAATCAGTATGTGTTGTGAATGAACGGCTTAACAATATTGTTTATGGGTATTTTTGGGCAAACGTGTGGCTTATCATGTTGTTGGAACTACGTTAAGAATACTTGTAGTAAATTTGGTCTTGTTTAATCCATGAAGATTAAAGATATGTTTTTCTTCAAGTTTCGATCTAAAGACGGGATGGATTCCATGTTGGAGAATGGTCTATGGTTAATTCGCAATGTGCAATTAATTCTTAAAAAGTGATCACCAGGTGCGAATATTATAAAGGAGGATGTGTGTAATATTCCGGTTTGGGTGAAGTTCCATGATATTCCCAAGATTGTTTTTACGGATGATGGGTTGAGTGCTCTTGCTACCAAATTTGGTAATCCTTTGATGTTGGATTCTTACACTACCGCTATGTGCACTGATTCATGGGGTAAGGCAAGTTATGCTAGAGCCATGATTGAACTTTGAATTGATGTTGAGTTGAAAGACACTATTGTGGTTGCTGTTCCTAAACTCATTGGTGAGGGGTATACTATGAGCAATATTCGTGTTGAGTATGAGTGGGCGCCTCCTATATGATCAAGTTGTCAGGTTTTTGGTCATGTCCTAGATGAATGTCTTAAGAAAATTGACTCGGACGTGTTGCATAATTTAAAGAAGCCTACACAGGATATTAGAGGAATCCAGGTTGGTTCAAAGCCTAAGTCTACTTTTATTTATTGACCGGTCCAATCTACTAAAAAGACGGACAAGGCTTTTAAAAACCAAAGGTAACAAAGGTTACTAATGCTACTACTTCTATTTTAAATTCATTTGATGCTTTAAATACCTTGGTGGATGATGATGATTGTGGAGGTATGAATTATGCTAGTACACAAGAGCCGAAACAAGTGGAGGGTAATGAGAAAAAGGATACCAACACAAGTGTGCCTAGCAGCTCGTGCTACAAGACTCCTATTAGCGTGGTTTCTTCTGTTCACGGATCTTCACCCGTGGAATCTAATAGACATAATTCTACCCCTCCAGCAGAAAAGATTAGTAAACTCGAAAAACAAATGGTGGATGGGAAGCCGCTAAATAAGGTTGATTCTGATCTGGTTGATTCAGATAGTGAAAGTGAGGTTGAAGTGGTTTATGATGAGACAACTCAATTCATGGCTAGTGGGGGTGCAAATGATGCAAGCTTATATAAGGACGAAGACTATGACATCTATGATACTTATGATCCTGAAGGTTTAACAAAACAACAATCGGCATTTTGTGATATGATGGACATTAATCTTTGTGGGCATATTAGAAGATAGTTTATGTTTGATGTTTTTATGAATCAAATGTAAGCTAGTGTTATGTGGTCATTTCCTTTGATAGGAGTAGTTTTGTCTTGTTATGTATGTTTTATCGCCTATGTAACGAGATGAAATGTAAGATTCACTCACACCCTATATACTTAACTGTTTTTTGAAGTAATATATTTACCAGGTGAAACCCCTTTTAAAAAAGGGTAAAAGCCATAAAATACCTACAAACTTTTAAAATCGTCCCGACTTGACCAACGAACTAATTTTCGTCCCGACTAAACCAACGTACTTGTAAGTTATGTGTCAATATCACCAATATTATCGGCTAAATTTCCATGTCATTTTTTATATACACGTGTATTTTTAAAAATGCCACATGTGTAATTCTTGTCTATGTGGATTGCTTAGTAATAAGATGAAATAACTAACTTACCCTTATCTCTTTTCTCTTTTCTTCACTTCATCTAGCCACCCACCACCACTTTTAATAACCTCCTTTCTTCATCATTTTCATCTTCACCCACCACCAATCCAACAACCTCCGGCCATTTTCATCTTCACCGAAAATCACTATATCAAAACCCACAAACACCAACACTCTATTCATAAACTCAAACAAAAAATCAAAACCCCCAAAAAATCTATCTTCATTCATGATAAAAAAAAAAAAACCTTACCATTTTAGCTGTGCCAAACCCCTTTACACTCCACTGTGTGTCACTCAACCAATCAGATCAATAAGATCTGATCCACACACACAGAGAGAATAACGGTGGCTCCCATGGCAGTTCACGGCGGATCACCACCACCACTACACCACCACCGATCATCATCAACCAAACACAACCCACTTCATTTCTCGCCCATTTTATTAAACCCATCAACAATATTTCACACTATTAATAATAAACTATGTTTAAAACCCACCTCATTTAACCATTTTAAACGACGTCGTTTTGGTCTATACTGTTCTTTGGACTATGATATTCCTAACCCACTCAACCCACAACATAATGAGGTATAGAAAATGGTATCTTTTTTTGATGACGAGGTCTAAAGATCAATTTTTATTTTTATTTTTTTATAATGAGGTATTTAAAATGATTCTTTTATTATTGCTAATAAAACCGTGGCAGATCAGAGGGAGTGAAAGGTGGAGTGAAGTGTGAGGATTTGGTGGTTTAAATGTTACTGTAATGTTTAGTTGACTTTTCTTGGTGGAAAGCCGATTTGGCGCATTGACCAAAACAAGAAGAAAAAAACAAAGCCAGCGTGGAAGATAACTGCCACGGTGTCGGTGAAAATTTATGATATGGGTGATATCAGGATAATATTTGAAAGTTCGTTGGTCTAGTCGGGACGAAAAATAGTTCGTTGATCAAGTCGGGACGATTTTAAAACAAATAACAGCAACATGGGAGACCTCAATCAAACGGCATACAATATGTCTTTGTTATCTTTATTACTATATATATACAAAAGGCAAATTACCCGACCCACCAAAAATTTAATGCAACCCGGGTTTTTTGACCCGAAATTTAATGCGGCCTTTTTTTTTTTTTTTTTTTTCCTTTACATTGATTTTTTTTTTTTTACCTTTTTTTTAACCTTTTTTTTTTCTAAAAAAATTTTTAAAATAAAACTTTACTTTTTTTTTCTCGGAATACCCTCTCGCGCTATTTGAGTCATCGTTCCCTGTGTCTTATATGAATAAACCTATAAGTTTTCCTCAAAAACCTCGCGCTCTCGCTAATCGTTGACCCGTTCTTTTTTTTTCTAAAAAAAATTTTAAAATAAAAATTTCCTTTTTTTTTCCTCGAAATACCCTCTCCTTTTTTTTCTCAAAAACTTTTTAAAATAAAACTTTACTTTTTTTCTCGGAATACCCTCTCGCGCTGTTTGAGTCATCGGTCTGTTTTTTTATGAATAAACCTTTAAGTTTCCTCAAACCTCGCGCTCCGCTAATCGTCCCGTTCTTTTTTTTTCTAAAAAAAATTTTAAAATAAAATTTTGCTTTTTCTTTTCTCGAAATACCCTCTCGCACTGTCGGAGCCATCGGTCTGTTTTTTTATGAATATTTTTTTCTTAACAGTTAGTTTTTTTTTTTACCATTTTTTTTTCCTTTTTTTTCCTCAAAAAGTTTTTAAAAGTAAACTTTTTTTCCTCAAAAAAATTTTAAGATAAAACTTTCCTTTTTTTTACCGGGGTGCATTTAATATGCCGGCTCAACCCTACCCGGTCCAATCGGTTTTTTTTTTCCTTTAGAAAAAAAAAAATTTGTTTTCTTTTTTTAAATACTCTCTCGCACTTTTTTAGTCATCGGTCTGTTTTTTTATGAATGTCCGAACATTTAAAAAAAAAATTTAATTGTTTTTTTGCTTTTTTTTCCAAAATATTCACTCACACTTTCTGAGTTATCGGTATTGTCGGGTCGACCCGACCCAGTCCGCCCCGACCCGTTCCTTTTTTTATTTACGAAATAGCCCCTCAAATATTTACGAAATACCCCCTCGCACTATGTGTTAAATTACGAAAACTGCCCTCATTTTAATTTTTTTTATAAAATACCCATTTCCCCACTAGCGGTCGACCGTTAGTTTTTTTTTTAGAATGCACCAAAACAGTGCTTTAAATCGGTCGTTGCTTAACGACCGTTAATTTTTTTTTTTTACAAAAACATACTTTCTAACACGTTCAACCGAAAACACCGGCCGCCAAACATCCCGCAGCAGAGGGCGGGTGACCTAACTTGTTACGTATTAAATATTGCCAATAATTAGATACCATCAGTATAATATTGTTAAAGATCGGAATTATGCATGAACATCCCCTATCAAAAAATCTTTTGGTAAATAGTTTTGCAAAATTGTGACAATTATTTAAGGAGAAGGGCCTATCAAATCTAGTACCATATTACAGTAACTTCTTAACCTTAGCCACGTGCCAATAGCTACTTGCTCCTTTTCTTTCATCCACCCACTAACCTTTCTCACTCGTTTATTTCTATCTTTCTCTTCACACTTTCTATTTTCATACACAAACAATACTATGGATGATGATTTTCTAATTCTTTCACCTTCATCCTCTTCATCCATAATCCAACAAAACACTCACACCTCACCACCAACACCAACACCACAATCACACCACAAGCTACAATTCCTACTACAAACACAACCTAACCACCCATGGGCCTATGCCATTCTTTGGAAAACAACTTTTAACCATGACCATACTCGACCTTGGACTTTAACATGGGCCGATGGTTACTTTCTCCAAAACCCTAATAAGCCCGCCCTTAAAGAAATCCAATCCCTTCTTGGACCGGATAACTCAGATGACGCAGAGTGGTTCTACGTCGTCTCATTGACCCGGTCCTTTAGGGCTGGGGACGGTTCTGCCCCAGCAAACTCATTTGCTTCTAATAGTGTCATTTGGTTAACGGGTGCTCATAGTCTTTTGTCTTTTGATTGTGAAAGGGCTAAAGAAGCTCACATTCATGGGCTAGAGACACTTGTTTATATTCCCACAACTAATGGAGTTGTGGAAATGGGGTCTTATCATGTGATTAATCATACCGAATCCGATTTAGCTCATCGAGCTAAATCATTATTCGGTACGGGTTCTTCATCTTCTTCATCATCTTCACCGCCAGATAATAACTTGGTGAAACAACCCAATGATGACCATTTGATCTCCTTTGGAGAAATGGTTGCTAGCTTACCACAAGAAGAAGAAAGTATGAACATTATCGAATTCGGAACAACCACTTTCGACCAACAGCCCAAGAAACTTGGAAAGATAGTGAAAAACATGAATATGAAAGGTAATGAAGTTTCGGAAACAGGATCCGAGGAGTCGGATTCTGATTGCCAGCTAGTTGTGTCAACCAGTAAAAAAGTGAGTCAAAAAAAGAAAGGACGCGCTCAGCCTCTAAACCATGTAGAGGCGGAGCGTCAAAGGCGTGAGAAGCTTAACCAACGCTTCTACACGCTACGTTCCGTGGTCCCAAATGTTTCAAAGATGGACAAGGCGTCCTTACTAGCCGACGCCGTTTGTTACATTAATGAATTAAAAAGTAAAGTAGACGAACTCGAAGCACAACTCCAAGCTACCAATAACCAACCAAAACTAAAGAAAATAAAGCTAGAAGCACCCGATGTCACCATTGTCCCGAAATCTAAAGCTCCAAAAATATATAACAAAAAGACTCGAACCAAAATGATCGAAAATTTGGAAGTGGAGGTGAAAATGGTGGGTGAGGATGCGATGATTAGAGTGCAATCTGGTAACGGGGATTGGCCCGCTGCGAAACTGATGGATGCATTGCGAGAATTGGAAGCTAAAGTGCACCACGCTAGCATGTCGTGTGTTAACGACATTATGCTTCAAGATGTAGTCGCTAGGATTACTGGTTCTACTGAAGATGAAGTTAAATCTCATCTTCTTGCTAGGTTAAATCAGTAACTAGCAAGATTTAAGGTTGAGTTTGAATTTAGTCTTATGATCATGTCTTGTAACGATGTAAATTAGCACCTCGTCGATCTTTATCTAAATGTGTGGTTTAGTATCGGGTAAGATTGTTTTTCCTTCAGGCATTTAAAAAAACTGGCATGATCAATATAAGTAAATTACAAAGTCATTAAATGATACTTTCCGAACTACTCTGAATTATGACCCTAAAGGTACAACACACACGTAACACGACTTTTGACACACGAGTACACGGCCACAAAAACTATACTGGCCGAGTAAGCTTTTGTCACAAGTCTATGAACTAAGACCATCTGTAATGGATGGTCGTGGACTCGGTCCTGGCATGCAAGACCCCACAAATGGATGCGCCTTCCCTATCATGAATTAAACAAGCAAGAAGTCGGTGTAAAATAAGACCGAGTCATTGGCTTACTTGTGTGTGTGAGTGTTTTTCCTAAATGGGTATGTTTTTGTGATGACGGCTGTCGGCTTATTACACTACGTTGAGCATGAAGAATGTTAGAAAGAAAAAGGTGAGGTTACAGTTACACTAAGTTGATCCTGTGTGATCAACAGTACACTTAGCCTAAAGTTTTGAACAAGTTGTAAACTTAAATCAAGTTTACAACGTTTTAGTTGAATTCAAAGTTGGATACTTGGATGTGTCACACAACGTTCCAACGTAAAACTTAGATTCCAACAATATTTGTGAAAGTAAACTGACAGATTTGAAAGTTCACCACATGTCATTAGGTAAAAGTAATATCGTACAATTAATGTAAGGGTACTAGTATTGGTACTCTTTTGGCCTACAAAAAAGTACTAAAAATGTACTTTTGATTCTTTTTTACCATTTGTTTATAGTACAACGCAGTTTTTTATCAGTTTATGTTTCGTAGTTTTTGACAGTTTAAAACTTTTGACTTACCAAACTTTATAATTTTCGTTTCGAACTTTCCGTTTCACAGTTTTATAATGTAAACAAAATTATAAAAATAAAAAAATAAAAAACCAAAGAGGTACAATTGGTGTTTTAGGGGTATTAATAATTTACCCCTTAATTTAATGGTTCGTGATATAAATACCCCTCCAAAAAAACCATTTGTACCCCCCCATGTTTTTTTATTTTTGAGTAAATTGCATAAATCGTCTTTAAAGTTTGGCCAAATTGCATGTTTCGTCCCAAACGTTACGAAATTGCAAGGATCGTCTCTGTGGAAAACCTTAGGTGCAAGTATCGTCCCCGCAGGGACGATACTTGCATCAAAGGTTTCCCCAAAAGTCTCCTCACAGGGACGATCCTTGCACCAAAGGTTTCCCACATGGATGATCCTTGCACTTTCGTAACGTTTGGGACGAAACACGTAATTTGGCCAAACTTTAAGGACGATTTATGCAATTTTCTCTTGATTTTTTTTTTTTTTTAATTTTTTTTCTTTTAATAATTTTTTATATGTTATAAAACTGTGAAACGGAAAAAAAAAGAACGAAAATTATAAAGTTTAACAGGTCAAAAGTATGAAACTGTTAAAAATTACGGAACAAAAACTGATAAAAAACTACGCTGCACTGTAAAAAAAAGGTACAAAAAGAATCTTTTTATCTTTTTGGTACTTTTTAGCGGGCCAGCGAGTACCAATAGCACCCTAATTTAATATAGTGAATGAGTTTGTACGATGAAACAGGACAGGACGACCTATGAGGAAGAGTCGTCACGTGATAACAGGAAAATGAAACAAAAGTGACCGTAGGATAGCTTGACGGTACCCACAACAAACTTCAATTATTTACATTGTGGGGGCCAAATGTTTTGTCAATTGTTAACTTTAATGATCCTATTGTTGTGTGGTTCGGAGATAATACATTACATGGTTTCTAAAAATAGTAGAGTTTTAACTTTTAACGCAACAAAATAACTAAAACTAGAAAACATGCACATGTAAATACGACCACCTTGAAATGGTTGTGTGAACGGTGGGCATAACAATATAGTACAAAATATTCAGCACCATAAACCATTTACTCAAATAATCATACATCTACTTCAAAAATAATCATACATCATATTCGGCACACTCTGCAATTAATTCTTTTTAAAGAAAAATCGCATACATTTTCGATTAATCAGCTCATGCTATGAGCTCTTGCCTTTTGTGTTTGGTTAATGGTTTGACTTATGAAAACCTAACCAGACATCGAACTGGTTTTGTTTCCGATTCTTTGTTTCTTCCGTCAAACTCAGTTTTTTTTCGAAAGTGTCATCCATTCCTTGTTTTCTAATACCGTTGTATGTTCCGTATTTTCAAAACACTGGTACCATCGTATTTTATACTAGTATATTGTATTTAAGAAACTATAAAGTTAGTGGTGGGTAATAAAGACCCCACCTAAATGGACCATTTGTACCCTTCTTTTTATTTTTGTGTTTTTTATTTTTTTATAATTTTGTTTATGTAATAAACTGTGAAATGAAAAGTGCGAAAAAAATATAAAGTTTAACAAGTCAAAAGTATTAAACTGTCAAAAAGTACGGAACAAAAACTGATAAAAAAACTGTGTTATACTGTAAACATAAAGACAAAAAAAAACGTACGAAACATTTGTACTTTTAGTGCACCAATGAGGTATCAATAGTAGCACGTATAAAATTATTGGGGTAGATTATAAAGACCCTCTAAAAATGTTGCCAATACCCCCCCCCCCTCTTTATTTTTTTGGTTTTTTTTATAATTTTATAAAACTGTGAAACCAAAAATGCGGAACAAAAATTATAAAGTTTAACAAGTCAAAATTATTAAACTGACAAAAAATACATAATAGAAACTGAAAAAAAAATTGTGTTGTACTATTAACTGAGAAGATAAAGAGGGATGAAGATGTTACCTTTTGTACCTTATGTGAGATATGAGTGTAGACGTGCGCAAACCGGCTAATCAGTTTCAATTTCGGTTCAGTCAACTGGAACCTGTTTTTGTCAACAAACCAGTCCAAATCGGTTTCACCGATTAACCGGTTTGGTTTGGAACCAATCGAGTGGGGGAAAATCACGAACCGGTTCTCAAACTGGTTTGGACCGGTTTTCGGTTTATGTATTTTAATTTATTTTTTCGTTTTTCGTGGTTTTATATGTAATAAACTGAATAAACTTCAACTTTTATTTAATAGAAAACCTAATACATCGGAAACGAAATACATCGGAAAGAAAAATACATCAAACATAATACATAAACTTAAAACATAATACATCGGAATTCAAAAAGCTACTCGGACAAAGTCAAATCATAATCAAACTCTTCTCCTCCGGAACCAGATTCGTTGGACCTAGTGCTATGGCTAGCAGCATCTTGTGCGATTTCTTCATCGGATAGTGCTATGGCTTCATTTTATTGCAACTCGGCATCCAAGATCTCTTTTTCAAAGTCTAGGGCGTTTTCAAGATTGGATGTGTGTTGTATACGCTCGGTTGTGTCCAAATGATCCTTTAAACACATACACATCTTTAAAGACGTCGGTGTTAGTCTTGTTCTTCGGATTGACAACACCTTTCCACTTGTTGAAAAAGCGGATTCGAAAGCTAACGAAGTAGGTTGTACACTTATTATATCCATGGCCATTCGGGATAGAACGGGAAACAGTGTTTCCTTTGCTTTCCAAAAACCCAAGACATCAAAACCTGCAAATTCATTGGGCTCAATGAACGATCATTCTTTGCCCAATGAACGATCATTCTTTGCCCGTTTGTTGAATTTTTCTTTTAACTTGTTTAGCAAATTAGTCATCGGATTCCCTGAACTCGCCCTCGATGAAGAAGCCCCACTCGTTGATTGATTTGTTGGGTTACCATATTTCATATAATAAATATTATACAAACCTTTCAAATACTCGTTGAACCATTGTTTTGCCTTAGTTGCATGACCATCGTCAAAAAGCTCCAAATCCGTTGAAATCGTCTCGATGAGTAACTCTACCGCGCTTACATTAAAACATGCATTTAAAGCGGCCGCATAAGTAATTACCAGTGGCATTCTTTGAAAATACTTCTTAAGTTTTTCTTTCATTGGTTTAACCATACTTTGATATAGATACCCCCATTAAGTTCATATTTAGTTAATTTGTTACACATGAAGAAAATCTGTTGAAGTGCCAATGAAGATGTTGGGTAATAAAACCCCGACAAAATTTGCGTGGCATTATTAAACACTTCAAGTAATCGGGTTATACTTTCAATAGCAACCCAATTTTCAACCGAAAAATGATTACACTCACCCTTATCGGCCAAAAGGTCATGAAAATACATCAAAGAATCTCTTTGTTTTAAACCACATTGGAACATGTGATAGGTGGTATTCCACCTTGTCGTAACATCCCAATTAGGTGATAAACAAGGTTTCTTCATTTCTCTACACAAGTGAATATATAATTGATAGTTTCTAGTACCCGATTTAAATATATATTTTAACATTTGTTTAAAAGAGTCTTTGATTGCATTTATCGGGGTCATCGCTAAACTGGATTGCACAACCAAGTTAATGATGTGTGTAACACATCGATTATGATAAAATACGCCCTCCATTGGTGGCTCGTATCTTAATCTTAGTTTACCGATTGCTTTGGTATTGTTGCTAGCATTACCTAACGTAATTGACAAAATTTTATCTTCCAAATGAATATCGACAAATACTTTTTTCAACATTCTAAATAAAGCACCACCCGTATGGGGAATCAGAAAGTCTTTGAATGCAATGACCCACTTCATCATTTGCCAAGTTTTAGGCTCAATCCAATGTGCTGTGACACAAAGGTACGAACCGGGCAAACCATGAGGGGCGGACCAAACATCCGTTGTGATGTTGACACTAGCATTTAAATTAAGAAAACTATCTTTTAACATTTGTTTAGACGCTTTTCATAATTTTATTGCATCACGTTTGAGAGTAGTGTGACTTACATGATTGTATTTTGGTTGCAAATGGTTCTGAAACACCCTCGTCGTTTGAGCGTCGTCAAAGTGGTTGAATGGTAACCCTCGTTGAATCACCAAACCCGCGAATTATTCACGAAGAACATCCGAATTGAACACAAAAATACTCCCATCTCGAGACATAGATGATTGCCCCGCTTTAGGAACCGTCTTGAGTGCTTCACAATGCGGATGCTTGATATGATTCCTCAACGTCGAGTTGGATCCCGACGACAAGAAACCAAAGCAATGCTTGCATTGAGCCTTTGTCGAGTTGTCCGACATCTTGCAAAGGTTGAAGTGTTGCCAAATCTTGGGGTTTCGAGTGGTTGTTAAAACTTCAAGGATCGTCGGTGCACTTGAAGAACCAACACCGGTGGTAGTTGAACTGGATTGAGTTGCCATTAGTGATTAGTGAAAGAAATTCGGTTTTGCTTTGGAGAGTTTTTTTAACTTAGGATTGTGAGTTGTGTAAGTTGTGATTGAAGAATTAACACAAACCCTCTATTTATACTTAAATAAAAAGGCAAAATGACAAGTAACTACACCCAAAAAGTCAGAAAAACGCTCCTACACGGTCCCCCCACGTTTGAAAAGCAAGATTCGAATTTTGAAAAAAAAGTACAGAACCGGTTCCAAACCGATTAACCGAACCCGGTTCGAAAACCGGTCCAAGAACCGGTGGAATCTCACAAACCCCGAACCGGTCCCAAACCGCCGGTTTGGCCAAAAACCAGACCGATTTTGGTCAAAACCGGGTTTGACCGATTCCGGTTTCCGGTTTAACGGCCGGTTCGGTTCCAAGAACTGGTTTTTATGCCCACGTCTATATGAGCGTATTAATAACACAACCCAAAATTATTGAAAGTTTATGTAAAAAATTTACTAGCATAACCTTTAGGAGTAGCCTCTCAATGATTGTACTTGTTCCTAAGAACTCCATTGGCCCCGGGTGTACAATTAAAAGCATAATCGTATGCTTTTTTATGTCTCACTAAAACTCAACTGTTTCCTCACGAACAATTAAAAGCAACATAAAAATTGCAATTTCGTTGAAGTATTTTAAGGGACCATTGTTTTGTTTTTCTGTTTCTAGAACCTCAAGTCGAGTCCCAATTCAAAGAACAATTGGAGCACGTGATATTGTTTAGGATGGCATATTGTGTACCTACTTCTATGGTTTTTACAATACTTTTTCTACCGTAGTTATACACTAATTTTAACATATATCACCTTAACCTCGTAAAGGGCGGTAACTTTTGCGTTTTTTTGTTGGAGTTTGGTTTTCTTTTTCGTAGTTTTGAGAAAAAAATGTGTGGTTAATATGTGTAAACGTAACTCGGTAAGTTTTTTGTTTTTCTTTCGATGCATGTCAAATCTTTTGACTCAAGTATGTTGTTTCTTCGATTGTGGACAAACATACAAACCGTTAACTTCACTGATGGCGAATTTTTAATCTTTCAATCTCCTGTTATGTAATATGATGCAACAATGCATGATTCTTCGTAGCGTGTTGATTTGGTAAGCACGCGTGTGTTGAAACTTGAAAAATAAACATCGTAATGATCATAGTTGGGATCCATAACATTTTTCTTAAGGTAATCAAGCGAAGTATTGTTGAGATTTGTAGGTAAAAATATTTAAAGAGTATTTATAAGATTATTAAAGAGTAAAAAATAAGTAAAAAAATCTTTGTTTTCATAAAAGCGCTATATTTGAAACAAAACACTACTTTTTCTTTAACCATAAAAAAATGGTCGTTTATTTTTAAAAAAGTAATAAAATTGACAGATGGCTTGGCCGGTGACTACGATGTCACCACCTATAACGCTGCATGGTGTATGGGGTTAGGCTCAGGGGCGGGCTCAAAATTCTTAGTCATCAAGTGCACAATATTTTTTTTTACTCTTTAAATGAAGGAAAATGTTAACTAAATGATATGATTTAAAATTAAAGAGTAAACAAAATAAGAATGCACGTATTTCTTTTGACATATTAGTAGACTAACTAAACAAGACATATATTTATGTGAAACAAAATTACACGACCGAGTCCATTTCAATAAAACTGAGACTTTTAACGAAAATTTACACTAGACGGCAAACATCCACCGGGTTCTCGTGAACCCCTGAGAACCCCCTAGGTCTTCCTTTGGTTGGGCCATAGGGTCGTGCCATATTGTCGAAACGCGTCCTATGACTTACCGTACCCGATACTCTTAATATTTTATTAATAAGATGTCTGAGTGCATTAAATGAAAAGAATATCATCCTTCTGTTATATGTAATATTAACGAGGTATTAGGGGCTTGCGTGTTGCTGCAGAGCCTCATGTAGCTTCAAAAGCATGAGAATATGTTTGTTTTTAACAAAACATAGAGTGCATGGATGTATGCAACTGCAAATGTATATGCAATTGAGGTTTATACAAAAATAGATTCAATATATATAGCTGAAGTTTATTTAATACATAAACACAAAAACTAGTGGAATCGATAATAGATAATCATATGCACATATGTTTTTAACAAAAAATAATTCATAATCTAAAGACTAAAACATCATAACCATATTTAAAGTGGAAATTTAGGAATCGATTATTGATCAATGCTAAATGTACATTGTCGTAATCATACGATTTCAAACAGCCTTCATTATAATCTTCATCTTCATCTTCAGGTATTTCATATCCACCGCATTTTCATTGTTTTTTTAATTTTTGGAATGTTTCATCTTCTTTCCACTCTTCCTCGGCACGTTTTCTATTGGCAACTTTTGCACATCTTTTTCTCTCATGCTTTCTTTCTTGTTTCTCTTTCCATAATTCCATAATGACTTGTAATCATAATACCACGGCTCATCTGCACCATCATTTCCTTAAACATGTGTATCTCCCATATGTAATCATATAAACGCAATAATTAGATATTACAAATCAATAAATCCATGGATTATAAACTAACAGGAAAACATTACCAATTAAATATGGCCACCAAATTAAAAAAATTCAATGGGCAACATTTAAACCATCTCTTTATAGGCTGAAACATCATCCAAATATCAACAACTATGAACGCATATTAGCATTTAAAATACATGGCAAAATTTAAATAAACAACAATATTAAGCATGGCCACATATCATATCCTAAGAACCGTATAATATAATCCACAAATCTGAACACATGTGCCTTCAAAAGACACGACAGTGTTTAATATACATTTGTCTACCGCAAAGTTAACCAAAATTTCTCTCATACATTTACTGAACTTAAAATGTCAGGATAAACTAAAGACAATACTTACATCCACATATCATAAGTCTAAAAACATGATACAATTAATACCTATGATCACATATGAGCCTTTAAAAGCATTGTCAAATTTTAAAAGCACCGGCCCTTTACATATTTAAAAGAAAGTTTGAAATATGATACAACGACATAAAGTCCCAATATAGGAACAAAGATGTTGTAATCACCTCAAACTATCAAACAACTAATAAGTTACAATTTTTAACCTAATCACGGTTACAAAATTGGCATTTGTGACTGCAATCTATACATAGTACATAAAATCAATATCCATGATCACATGCCAATCTTTAAAGGATCATACAAACGTTTAATTTGCCCAGACTTATCAAAATAGCCTAATACATAAGAAAAAGAAATTATGCGGTTGTTTAGGCACCATCATAAAAAATAAAAATAGATCTATTGTATTAGCATACATTTGCTTGGTAATGTCTCTGGTTGTTGTTTTGTAATAACTGTCTTTTCATCTTTCTTACGATGTTTCCTGGCATAAAAAACAAATTGTTAGTTTGACAGTTAATAAAGCAATTAACAATTTAAATGTAAACAAAATTATGCAACTTGCTTGACTTGAATTGCATGATTATTTTCAAAGACCACCTCAGTTCCTGCTCTCTTCTTTGATAAATGCATGTTGAGATGAAAAAAGGCTTAAGATTGTGAAAAATATGAGACTGTGAAAAAATAAATTTATAAGTTTTACTAATTGTTTGTATGCTTAAACACGATTTGGGAAACTTAACACATAAAGGTTGAGATAACTAAAAAGTCATGTATTAACTTTGGAAGTTGTATTTTGTAATATCTCTTTTCAAAATAAATTATTATGCTCCTATTAATCTTTAAATTCCTTAACTATTATCTTATATTTTTAGGCAAATTTATGGTAGTTTAAATTCGAAATTAAATGTTGTGTCAGTTCTTGAGCCATTCAATCTGTCAGTAGACTTAAACATAAAATCCCCTAAGTGTAATCTAGCTGAAGACAAGTTCAGCTTTATCTCGCTAAAGACAGTTCAACTTTCGTTTTTCAGGTACTTAAAAGATCAAGCAGTATCTTCACTTTAGTTTATGTAGCGGTTCAGAAACTGAAGAAGACCTTTGCAAGAGCTTCAGTTCAGCTTGGTTGTCAATTCCAAGCTAAGCGATGTCGATCTCCTCTTAGAAGCTGAAACGAAGTGTTTCTCTTCTAGAAGGTTTACAAGGCGGGAAAAAGATTGCTTTATATCAAAAGGAATAAAACAAATCTTCTTGGGAATGAATACTTTTAAAGTTGGTATAGAAGTACAACTACTTTCCCTAAAGGACTATACCATTGTACCCTTAGGCATGTGTGCATTAAATGGTATCTCAACCACCCATCTCATGCATGACATGTGTCCTAAGGTATCCCTTGTAAACTCTAATTTCCTTTTATAAAAGGAATACGATGTAAGGAGTAAATTATATCTCTTCTAATTAATGTGAAACACATTGAATAGCATTTACTCCCAAACAAACTGAAAGAACTACCGGAGCTGAAGCTCAAGTGTTAGTTAATAGTTTGTTCTTAAACTTGTAACTTTGGTTCAAGTTTAAGTTAGAGGAGATCAAACCCTAATTGTCATTCTACCACTTTGCTATTCCGCAAGTAAAGTGTGTCATAGATTCTTTATTTGATTCTAATAAGAACCTATACGTTGAAAAGTTACTTTTGTGTGTTTTAAACTTGTTCTTTATATTGTTTACATATATCTATTTAAAACTCACTTGTTGCCAAGGAATGTGATTAGTTTAACTTGATAACCTTATATCACATTCAAGAGGACCAACATTATGTAAATGGCTAAACATTACCAGCACTTACATGACGTATTTAGGACAGACTTTTTGTACCTTTTTCGGTTGACCTTTTTTTCTATCAAATATTTGCAGTCTGATTGCAACACCTTTTATGTCGATTTGTTCCATCCTCCTTACCTAAATACCATCACAGGTTAAACAAAGTATATAAATTTAGCATTCACGAACGCACAAAGTTAGCATTTACGAACACACAACAAAATCCACATATATGAGAGATAACTACACAAATAGACCGACACCAACATAATAATATAACGTGTTTAACCAAATGCTTATTAGAAACGGAATTTTTTGCTAATAAAATATGTAAGTATCATCTCAGGCTTCCTTTCGATGTTACATTCTGCTACGTACATGAAAAAAGACAGACTTATAGTATCCATTATCGGGTAAAACAAATAATAAATATGTATGATGTGCCTAATTGGAACGTCGAGTTTTAAATTTATAATAACCTATGCTACCTAGACTATTACTACACATTAAATAGCAGTGTATCCTATCGTGCAGTAGTGTAGTGATTGGTAAGTACTGGTGTTGTCCCTAAGAATGATGTGTATTCACTAGTTGTCTGATTGAAATGACAATCTACCTAAGAAAGCAAGAATAAAATGGTGAAATCTGCTTTAGATCTACATGGTTGTGTTTAATAAACCTAAATTATCTAAAGTCATGTTACAATGGCAAACGACTAAGAGAGATGAACGCATTTACCTAGTCAATATTCCTAAGTTCATTAACTATAATCTTACGTGCAATGTCTAACCAAAAGCCTCTAAATTCATTAGGTTTAAACGGACATCCCCACCTAACCTATGATTCCTGAATGGAATGAACCCTTGCGGGAATTGATCTATTCAGTTCATAATCATTAATCCTTCTAACTAACCTAAGAGATATACCTATGTGTTTCCCACTAACAACCAATACTCCAACTAGACGGGCCATCATATCGGCTTACACCCTATGAAGGTGTAAGGGTATTTGGGTAAAACACCCAATGCTAACAAATTGCCAATTTACTAGTATGGCTCGCACTTCTTAACTAGCTCCTCATACTAAGGGTCGCTCAATGAGTATGAGTCATATAACTACTAAGGAATGGTCATCCTATAGTCAATCATGCACGTTAGGTTTCAGATGGTCTCGTACTAACTGATATGCAATCAACCTTATTTTAATAGCTAGTACCGAAATACAAGGATCTTAGGCACACTGAAACGCCCCATTTTCTAATTTGACCAAAAATACTAAAAATTAAAACTTTCTGCGCAAACGTCATGACCCAAATCCGACCTTCTGTTACTCTTTTATAAAATGACAACAATCTATTACAAATCAGCCCTTTAGACTATTTTTACATGAAACTAGACTCAATTACCTTTAAAACGACGGGTGGCATGACTTCTACATAGTAGAGCTTTTGAAACCTAAGTGCATTGCTACTAGTAGGATTTCAAAGAGAGTAGAAAAATAAATAGATCGCTATTTGTTTTCACTGGTTATGTAACACTTGCAATATTTTCAAATCTAGTAGGAGCATTACGATTTATTACTGAACAAGACATTCGTGTAATGTTGTCTAATTCAGTGGGAGCTACAAGCTTTATTATCTTGTTAGTAACCCAGATTATTTCTAGCTTGTCTTGAGATAATACATTATTTTCCAACTATAAACCTTCATAGTTTTAAGGATAGTCGTGCACTATTTCTTATTAAACAATGTGGTTCTATATCTACTTGTAACGTTTTGTGACACTATCATATTGTCCACATAAACAAACGAACGTCATGTTGTTTGACTACACGTATGATGTTGTGCTATGCACAAGTGAGAGAAATCTTTATTGTGTGCAAGGTACAACACATGACAATAACAATATGATTAAAGGTTTCTCTTGACCGCAAGGAAAGAAACTAATATTCTATTAAGACTCATTGCCTTATTTAGAACATATGTCAAGATATAAATTAGAGACTACTTCAAGTAAAATGTTTATGTGTTCTTGGAATGTCACAAATAATGAAGTAATCTCGATTAACTTGAAATTACTATTGAAGCCAAGAGTAGGCATTCATAATTACTTAAGTTAAGTAATGTTTCTTGTAAAGTCATAAACATAAAGTCCTTTAATTGTTGAAAGGCTCATAACATAAAGTAAGTTAGGGTTTTTAGATAGATAGGTTACCAAACTATCAACTTTTGTTCGCCTAAGTTACTAAACTTTTTTTTTGTTCATTTGGGTTACTGGACTATCAAAACCGGTTAAATTTGGTATCGAACTATCGGTGACCGGTTGCTAGTGTTAATTCCCGGTTACATTGCCAGCGTGGCATTTGACTTTTGATACAAATAAGTTACTGAACTTTGCGAATTTGTTCACCTAAGTTACTAAACTTTGCCAATTTTTACACACGTTTTTATACACATTTTTATCTACACATTTTTATACACACATTTTTATAAACACGTTTTCATACACACATTTTTTATATACACATTTTTATACACGGTTTTATTACACATCTTTTTATACACACATTTTTATACACACGTTTTTATACACACATTCTTGTACACATTTTTATACACAGTTTTATACACGGTTTTTATAAGAGAAGCATTGCAGAAACTACAAGGACCAAAGTGTAACTTATAGAAAGTTTAGGGGTTTATGTTGTAACTTTAGAAGATAGTTAGTTAGAGTCAGTTTTTATCTTTTCCCGCTCATTTCTTGTATAAATACCCTGTACTATTTTTCATTTTCAGTTCAATGAAATCACTTTCACTGTGTGTTTTTCTCTCAATTCATCATTGTCAACAGTTTTATACACACATTTTTGTACACACATTTTTATACACGGTTTTATAAACACGTTTTTATACACACATTTTTATACACGGTTTTATACACAAATTTTTATACACACATTTTTATACACGGTTTTATACACACAAAAAGCTGTATAAAAACGTGTGCATAAAAACGTGTAAAAAATGTGTGTATAAAAACGCGTGCATAAAAACGTGTAAAACGTGTGCATAAAAAATATATATAAAATTGTGTGTATAAAAATATATAAAATTGTGTGTATAAAAATATATAAAATTGTGTGTATAAAAACGTGTATACAATGTGTGTATAAAAGCGTGTATAAAAGCGTGTATAAAAAAGTGCGTATAAAAATGCATATAAAAACATGATAAAAACGTGTATAAAAACATGTATTTTCTAGAGGTATTTTTAGATGAACAAAACCACAAAGTTTAGTAACTTAAGCAAACAAATTTGCAAAGTTGAGTAACATACATGTCAAATAACCTGATAAGTTTATGAGTTGGATAATTGGGCCCACAAAAAGCTGACGTGGAGAAGGTCAAAACATAATATCCCGGTTGCCAGTATACGAGGTAACTAGAATGAACACACTTTTGTTGTTCGGTAACCTTAAAGTCAAACTTCGATAGTCCAGTAACCCAAATGAACAAAAAAAAGTTTAGTAACTTAGGCGAATAAAAGTTAATAGCTTAGTAACCTGTCTATCTAAAAACCCAGTAAGTTATGGCTTTTTGTTATGACATGAACATGAAGTCATTGTATTGTTCAAAGTATAAATAATGTATAGTTAACATGCTATATCTTCTTGTAAAGATATGTACATAGAGTTCTTGAACTAGTTAAAAATGTATACATTAAAGCATGCAATAGGTTTTAAATACTATATATTCAATTTGGTTTGACACAACTGATAAATATGTAACCTGAAGATTATTAAGTTATTTAAGAAATTATGGTATAGTCTCACAATTAAATTACTCATAGAATACCACATATTTATGATATGTCTAGAGTGTTAAATCAACTTCTTTTGGAATCATTTGATTTTGATAACTTATATATTTTACCTCTAAATCTGTCAAGATTTAAAAATTGAGTATGTCTTATATATACTCAATAAGACTTCAACCTAGAAGGTTAATAAGACACCATCATGTTATGGAGTGTGATGACTCACATTAAGTTTTAAAATTGAAGTTCTGAATTTGTTAAGTTTCCTATAGGGAATGATATTAACAAACTAAACTCAGGAACTGTCGATGTATCTTGTAATATCCCAAAAGATAATAAATTATTGTTACTCTACATGCTAAGTATTTGTAAAATAGTCTCTACTTACAAAAAGCAAGTGGGAGAGTTTTTAGATATTGGAGAGATACAAATACAAAATACATTACCTTCTAAACATACTAGTGAATATCATACCGAGGCTGTACATGGAAATGTTAAACCTCATAATGATATAATTCTCGTTCATAGATCCGCAACGATACCTCAAACACTTGATTGATATATGTTATATCACTCATTCGCAAAACTTTTCACTTTCTAGAAAGTGAAAAACATAAAGAAGATATTCAATCTTCAAGTGTTATTGAGTTACCTTTTATTATTCTTCCACCATGAAAGAACTACCACCTCATTTCACATATCCACCATTATTCGTCAACATTGACAACCAACAATGCATCCAGCAAAATACCCAACAAAATCTATGGATCCGCAATCGTCCACTTTTGTTTCACATGCACATCATTTCTTTTCACACCATGCTTGTCATTGTCAGTGCAAATGATATATTAATCGTCATTGATAACCTCCAGTCAACACCTTCCCTCTTTATTCTCGCTCATCCTTCTCTACCTTTCAACACTATAGAATCATTCGCATTCGCATCCAAGAGCATATCGTTTCCTTCCTCATCTTATTTTTATTCTTTTAAAGTATATTAATGAGATCAAATAACGTTACATTTATACCATCATTTCTCCTAAATAAATTACTCACTTTTATATAATTATTGCAAGAATCGTTACTTAATTGCTTAAAGTTGTAAATTGCAGTAATTACGAAGTGATTTGTGAAGACATGCTAAAAGGCGCACTTTTTGGAGCTTAGACGATGATATTTAAAGATTGCTTATTTCTACTCAACACGCCGTATCCACAAAATAAGATACGGTGTATCAGCGCCTGGACTTCATAAGAAAACGTGTATTCTCACTTCCCAATACGGCGTATCCATGTTCCTTAATACGTCGTATCCAACTGGATAACTATTTAGAGATTTGGTGAATAATTATAAATTGGGAAAATATATCTTATTAATTATAAACTTAGCGCGCACTCTAAACCCCTATACGTCGTATTAACCTTGCTCAATATGGCGTATCCAGTCTTTTTCAGACACTATAAATAGAAGACTCAAAAACGAGTTTTCAGTGTGCAAAATCATATTCTCTATACCATACACATAAAATACGATTTTCTGAAGAAAAAAAGAGAAACCAAAGGTCAAGCATCAATCACGATTCCATAGAAGACCGTGTAATTCCTATACTCTTGTAATCATTTAATTTTTGGTATCGTTCGGTAAAATGTTTAGTTTACCTTGGTTATTTGATCACGCTTGTATAATTACAATGGTTATGGGCTAATACCCTTGGGTATTAGCTACCTTAATGAAGATTTAATGTTTGGTTTGTTTTAAAATTGATTTCTTAATTTATCGTTGAAGTTTAATTATGTTTATCACATGATACTTGTCTACATGTTTGAATATGCGACCTATCATTCAACTGGGTCTAGTTACGCCTAACAAGTGAACTAGATACCGGGATAGCTCTCCATATCGTGTTTTATATTGATGGACTAATAGGATCACAAATAATATTTTATCTTTGTCTTTAAATTATGAGCTTCGTTGGACCGACAGGTGACCCATAATGTTTCAACAAGTATGTTCTTAATTAATTGATAAAGACTTGAACAGTGAACTACCAGTATATAAAATACCGTCAAACAGTAAATGGGTAAAGTTCCGGTGGGCTAGGGTTTAACAAGATCATCATTGCTTTAATCCCTAGATAGATTATAATTAAACTAAAAGGATGCTTTATGCTGATACCTTAATTGTGACAGGATTCAACGTGTCTAGGTCTTAGGATGATGTCCCGCCTAAGTCTTAAGAATGATATGCCGCTTCGAGATAAGAAATCATTGAACTAAACGAACAAACCAAAGTTTAATCGGATTTAATACGGCTAATACAGTTTTCTATCATTTGGATTGTACCGCTCTTTTATATTTTGATTGTTTTCTTGCATGTTTATTGTGTTTAGAATTGATTATTGTCACCATGAAACTTGTGTCAGTCTCTCAGGCTGAAAACTCCCCATTGTCATTAGAACTAGGTTTAGCATACGTTTAACAAGTAATTAGAATTAACTTAATTAGAGTAATTAAAATACTGATAGAATATAAGGTTAATGACCTCGCTCTTAGTGTTCGACACCCTACTTACCACGAAACTCCACCCGATCGGATACACTGCCCGTTAAAGTGTTGTTTTAGGATAAGTCGGCTAAATATAAATTTAAAACTTGGTAATCAATAAATTGACCCTACACGACAGCACATCAAGTTTTTGGCGCCGTTGTCGGGGAGTGAAAAAGTTTAACCTTTAGTTTTATTAGTATTTCTAACCATTAGCTTAGAATAATTTAATTAGCACAATTTAATTCTGTTTGTATTATTAGTACTATGCTTTGTAGTCCGTTTTCTTGTCTCTGATTTCCAGCTTAGGTTTATCATGGATGATCCAAACATCACTATGGAAGAATATATCAAACTCGGAGAGGAAAAGGCTCAAAGACACGGTTGAACATTTAATTGGCAGACTACCACATATGGTAATATGGAATATTATGTAGATGAGGACGATAGCTTCACAAACTTCAAAACTGAATACCCAGTTATAGTCTTTGATGATACATCCGATGCAGCACTCTCAAGTGAACCCACAGTAAGTCTTTTTAATGAAAACGAAATTGATTTTAGAATATCAATTGACGAATCCGACGATGAAGATTACATGGTAATTTTTGACGAAATTCATTTTCTTATAAAATAATTTCTGTCGATAATTTGAAAACGGATTCAAAAAAAGAGAATGATAAAATCAATATGCCTTCATTACCATCACCAGAACCTACGATTAGTTGTATTGACGATTTAGACTTCTTTAAAGATTTTGAGAATGAATTCCCAGCCATCGCTTATGATGATGATCTAAAGTCTAAATCAGATCAACTAATTGAACCTTTCGTAAGTTCTAGACATATCGATAAATTTGATTCAAAAAATGAAACATCATTGTCCGAATATAATGAAGAGGAACAAAACGTTTTATATTTTAATGATTCATTTTCCTCTAGACGTAATTTTTCCTAATAATCTAAAAACGGACAAGGACAATGATGATAATATCGATATAACACAACTTTCGAGGAGTAATACAATAAACATTGATACTAAAAGGTCAAATAAGCTTCTTGAAGCAAGTCACGATGTAATCTTCAATGTGAGAAGTTTTATTATAGAATTAATTATTAATATTGTGACTTGGAATTATCTTGACAACGGGATGCCATTAAGTCTTTTTTAAAATCTATATGTGTCGTTCGGCCCAAACGGTATTATAAGGATGGTGTTCATACAAAAATATTGCGGAGTCCAAGGTACGTTTTTCTTTACTTTGTTAAATATTTGAAAATTTGGTCTCCAAGAATGAATACAGCGTATTAAGGTACACCTATACGCCGTATTAATTTATTGTCCAATACGCCGTATTGGACAATTCCCTATACGGCGTATCGAGCTGGGTATAAAAACCCATCATATACGCCGGATTGTTCTTCACGCACACACTTTTACTCTCATTTCAAACAAAAATGTACCGCACCCTTAATCCCAAAAACCAATCCTTGTTTCTATACTTCTTAAGATCCTAATCGTAAGGTATGATTGCTCTACTCTCTTTCTTTTTTTAAATTGAATTAGGGTTAGAGTTTGATTTAGAATTAAGGTTTGTGATTTTACCCCTTATACCTATTATATGCCCCCTCATTGAGTTTTACAACATAGTTAAGGATTTGCGATTATTAGAGTAGTGGGTTAAACGGGTAGAAACAGGGGAAAACCCACTCTTTTTTTACTATTCATTCTATACGGCATATCCGTCCCTAATGGATACGGCGTATCAATTGATTTTTCCCCAAATTTAGAAACCCATACGACGTATCCATTAGCTTGGATACGGCGTATAGAGCCCTTTTGAAATTCTTTTTAGCATAATTCCTATACAGCGTATTTAATCTACCCTATACGTCGTATCTTCATAAAACTACTACACGGTGTATTCATTTCTCCCTATACGCCATATCTACCCCTAGAACAGAATGGTTAATTATTTTTTCTGTGTACTGTTTCCGTGTTACTTGCAGATATGACACCTTTACCATCTAGGGATCAGAGGCACCCATGGCTCATGTACCGGGTTAAGGGATATGGCGAGGATATAGTGCACAGCTACGAGCAGAGGCTCAAGACGATATGGGGTAGGTCGGTTAACTAGGTACACATTTTAGATTTTGCTAGTTTGATTGAGGGGATGAGGCAGACTCTAGGTGATCGCTTAAGGATGGTTTACATTGGGTATGAGGGGCAAGAGTTATTTACTAGTCATGCGTGGAGGAGGTTATTCGAGATCAGGGCACCATTTGTTCGAGAGTTTATTTTGAAGTTTCTGAGTACCTGTAGGATGAGCGATACGGAGATGGGGTTGGATGTTGATGACACTTTGTGTTTTCAGTTAGGTGGAGTTAGGAGGAGGATGACTTGGAGGCAGTTCATTTTAGCGTTGGGTTTACATTCTGAGGAGGAGATGGCAGAGGTTGATTTTGGAGCTTATTGGCAAGGTAGTGAGAGAGTCATCCCTGACAAGGGGGATATTAGGGATTATTGGATAGAGATCTCGTCTGACAGGGACTTTTTAGGACCGAACCCCTTTTATGTTTTCATCCAAGACCCTGTGAGGAGACTATGCCACGGGATGATAGCTTGTAGTATTTCTGGCAGGGGGCAGGCACCTAAGAAGGTGATCGGTGTTGATCTTTTCTATCTTTACAGCATAGACCGGGGGACTGCTAACGTCCCGCATCTATTAGCGCAATACCTGTTTAGGCATGCCGAGGGGAGGAAGAGTGGAGCTAGGCTGTCTGAGGTCACTTCATTGGGTGTCTTGCAGCCCATTTTGGATTGGTTAGTGATCAGGGATTGAGGGGTTTGTCAGTGGTTACCCGTGAGCTCCCATTGATTGATTTACATGAGCTTGGGAGGCTCAACTTTGAGGATCGATGATACATGGGCTTGAGTAGCCCCGAGACCAGAGAGGCAATCGGATGTTGCGGCTGGTGCCCCTGGAGCCGCTGAGGATGATCCTGCAAATGATAAGGGTGCTGAAGTTAATCCAGCACCCGTACAAGCACCTCAGCCACCGCCACCTGCTCCCAGGACTATACAACAAAGGATTTCTAGGCTCGAGGAGGAGGTGTAGGAGCTGTGACGGAGCATTGTAGGGCTGCGAGGAGATATTGCTAGATCGATCACTGATCAGAGCAGGTTTGCCACCTGGATGGTAAGTTGTATGACTCAACTAATAGATACTAGTGGTCGCACCTACCACGCCTTTGATAGCACTCTTGTAGGCAGCTCGCAGTTTCCCTACCAGAGACGCACCAGACGCAGGACCGGCGACGCCAGCACCTCAGCCCCACAGCAGCCAGATCCATGATCACTCTCCCTCTCACTTTTTGATCTTTGTACATTTATATTATTAATATCATGATGTATTTCTAACACGTTATCTTTTATATATTATGATGTGATGATTTTGGTTTGCTTGTGTGTGATAGAATCATGCCTGGCAATAAGTTTAGCAACATAGCTCATTGATTGATTACAGGGTCGAGATTCCAAAAACCCTTTGCATGAAAAAAGTATTGAAATATGAGAAGAAGATGGCGAAGAGAAAGAAAAAGTATAACTTAAAGACTAGCTAAAAGAAAAGTGCTTACCGGGAGACAATCCGGTTGTTTTTAATTGTAATTTTAATTATTTTATTGAGTCTGTCTTCCCAGACACTCAATACGGCGTATCGAACCTCTATGGATACGCCATATCGAACCTGTCTGGACGTTATCAGTCTTTAATTTCTGCAAAACTTTAAAATATTTGTTTTTACAGGATGCAATATGGCGTATCGTTGGGTTTGGGATACGGCGTATTGACCTCCTGTACAGTCTGTTTAATTGTTTTCATGTATTGTAACATTGTATAACAGAGATAGGAATTGCACTTTTGTCCTCTAAAATTTTATGCAGGACCTTGCTGTAAATCGACGATATGGTATACTCTGAAAAAGACGTGTGTTGAACTCGTACGAACATTCTAACGCCTCGTCAACACACTTTTGCTTAAGAACTCAATTGGAGTTCCTCGTTCTAATTATATTTCCCATTTTCTATAATTGTTTTATCTATATAACGAGGACGTTGTATAATTTAAGTGGAGGGATGGAGAATTAGAACGCCTACTTGTCCTTACTTTTACAAATAATATGATATATGCTTACATTATGCCAAATTTAATTTTTTTTTTTAGCATAACTTTTGTAAAAATTACTAGTTACATGACCTCGCACACTATAATCCTTAATACCAAATTGTGAGAATTAAGCCTATTCTATTTCCAAACGTTTACTAAAAATTCTACAAAAATTATGAGTGTGCCGGTGATGTAGTAGACTTTAGAACTTGGCTTGGTATATCTCTCGAGACCACAATGATGAGTACTATGGACTTTGATGAAGAAATATTTTAAGTGGTAAATTTCTAGGAATACAAAAAAAATCCTAAATGCTGTAAAATTAACTAACTACACTTGTTAGTTAAACACCGTGTAACCCTTTGCTTACTCTCATTATAAGAGTAAGATCCATTGGAAAAACCTGTTGAGCCATTCCTATTTTTTTCACACCAAATGTCTATTTCGTTACACCTTTACACCTTAGCCTACCATGTAGATTAAGCCTACTTAATCAAAGTTTCTAGTTGCTTTTGTGTAAAGTTTTGTATTTTCTGTGTCAAAGTGAATTTTTTTTATCTCCGGTTAGGTCAGGAAATTGCACAATGCAATGAAAAAATATGTAGCTTGGTATGTGCTTAATTACACATACCTTTTACCTTTAAAAACGAGCTAAAATAACCAAAAATGGACTTGGATGAATTATGATTGTGAAGACGGTGAATTGCACCGAGATTTATGTTTAAAATAATGGAAAAATAGAAAACGCATCAAAAAAGATGAGGATGATTGATAGTCGGTTTGCTAAAATTAAACTGATAAAATACTTGGAAGGACCGATTATTCGTTGATATGTGGATAAAAATCAACGATGTATAGTTTCGTATAAAGTGGCCGATATCACCACTTTTGTAAAAGTATGTAAAGTGTGGGATGATTGAGAACTTGACCGTTATGGGAATGCCAACTTAGGTTATCTTTGTCATTTCTATGATCGAGGCGTTTGTATATATTTCGATACTTTATCATGGAACGGTCGGGAAAAATTTCTAGCAATTACCTTATTTGTCCAAGCTTAATCTATTTGTTTTGTGAATTTTATTTAACAACAATTTACTTCCTTTTCCTAGCAACTAACCTTAGGTTTTACTCGAACGAGGTTGAGATCGAGTCATGCATGTCTATTCCGTCATTACAGCCATGTATGCATGATTCAGACACCTTGTTGGTTTATTACTTTTGGTGAAAGTTAGAAGATCCCTACCATATATCGTTCTTAATCCTAACCCTTGTTTAAACTCGAATGAGAATGTGATCGAATTGTACATGTCTATTCTGTCGTTACGGCCGTGTATGTATGATTCAGCTTCCTTGTTGGTGTGGTACTATCGGTGAAAGATTGTTAGAATAATCAACCCTTAGCCTTATAATAAAAACCCAATTTACCTTTTGACTTGTTTCTCCTTAGCTCTAGTGGTGGAGATGTGTATCATTGCCAAGCATATGATATGAAACTAATCATGACAGAGCAAATGAGCGTACCAAGTAAATGTTACACCCTAGATTAGTTGAGTGATCTAAGTGTTTTCATTTCCATATTTCGTAAGGTGCTTGGTTTTGTACAGGTGATTAAAACGAAAGAAATGCTTAATGGAAAAATCCTTAACTTCGGTTGGGATACATTTTTAATATAATCTGGAGTCTACTTGAGGACAAGTAGGATTCAAGTGGGGGGATATTTGATGACATCAGATAACGTTACAATTATACCATCATTTATCCCAAATAAATTACTCACTTTTATATAATTATTGCAAGAATCGTTACTTAATTGCTTAAAGTTGTAAATTGCAGTAATTACGGAGTGATTTGTGAAGACATGCTAAAAGGCGTACTTTTTGGAGCTTAGACGATGATATTTAAAGATTGCTTATTTCTACTCAATACGCCGTATACACAAAATAAGATACGGTGTATCACCGCCTAGACTTCACAAGAAAACGTGTATTCTCACTTCCCAATACGGCGTATCCATGTTCCTTCATACGCCGTATCCAACCGGATAACTATTCAGAGATTTGATGAATAATTATAAATTGGGAAGATATATCTTATTGATTATAAACTTAGCGCACACTCCAAGGAAAACACCCCTATACGTCGTATTGACCTCGCTCAATACGACGTATCTAGTCTTTTTTAGACACTATAAATAGAAGACTCAAAAACGAGTTTTCAGTGCGCAAAATCATATTCTCTATACCATACAAATAAAAGATGATTTTTTGAAGAAAAGAAGAGCAACCAAAGGTCAAGAATCAATCACGATTCCATAGAAGACACCGTGTAATTCCTATACTCTTGTAATCATTTAATTTTTGGTATGGTTCGATAATAACATTTGTTTAACCTTGGGATATTTGATCACGCTTGTATAATTACAATGGTTATGGGCTAATACCCTTGGGTATTAGCCATCTTAATGAAGATTTAATGTTTGGTTTGTTTTTAAAATCGTTTTCTTAATTTATATTGAAAGTTTAATTATGTTTATCACATGTACTTTTCTACGCTGTTTGAATATGCGACCTATTCATTCAACTGGGTCTTTCGCCTAGAAGTGAACTAGATACTGGGATAGCTCTCCATATCGTGTTTTATATTACTGGACCAATAGGATCACAAATAATGTTCTATCTTTGTCTTTAAATTACGAGCTTAGTTGGACCGGCAGGTGACCCGTAATGTTTCAACAAGTATGTTCTTAATTAATTGATAAAGACTTAAACAGTGAATTACCAGTATATAAAATAACGTCAAACAGTAAGTGGGTTAAAGTCTGATGGGCTGAGTGTTTAACAGACTCCTTGCTTTATCCCTAGATAGATTATAATTAAACTAAAAGGATGCTTTATGCGTGATACAGTTAAATTGTGGACAGGATTCAATGTTGTCTAGGTCTTAGGGATGACTGTCCCGCTAAGTTCTTAAGATGATATTGCCGCTTCAAGATAAGAAATCATTGCACTAAAAAAACAAACTAGCGTTTAATCGGATTTAATATGGCTAATACAGTTTTCTATCATATGGCTTGTACCGCTCTTTTATCTTCTGATTGTTTTCTTGCATGTTTATTATGTTTAGAATTGATTATTGTCACCATGAAACCTGTGTCAGTCTCTTAGGCTGAAAACCCCCATTATCATTAGAACTAGGTTTAGCATAGGTTTAACAAGTAATTAGAATTAACTAATTGGTAATTAAAATACTGATAGATTCTTATGGTTTACGACCTCGTTCTTAGTGTTCGACACCCTACTTATCACGAAACTCCACCCGATCAGGTACACTGCCCGTTAAAGTGTTGTTTTAGGATAAGTCGGCTAAATATAAATTTAAAACTTGATAATCAATAAATTGACCCTACACGACAGCACATCATATATATTTTGGCATTTCTCGCCAAGATATTAAGTAACATTCGTCTATCTTTAAAAAGTCACTCAAATCTTTGTCCTTAAACATACTTCTTGATTCCTTTTATTTTATTATTTAGGTTGTTGATTTTAAAATAATGATTGCATATTTGCATGTGTCTAGTCTCAAATTCTCTTTCAAAATGTCATACTTTAGAGTACTCACACCTAAAAGTGATATCCAGTTCCTTGCTAATGTCTTGCTATATATATATACATATATATATTTATTTAATTATATATATTTACTATTATATAGTATATATATATATATATGTATCTATATGTTATGTATATTAAATATTGGCTTTTTCTTTGCTGAATCCATTTTTGTACAAAAGCCAGCTTTTACTCTAATAATGCTGATGTACATCACTATCAATGCAAGAATGTCATTTTTTTGTAATAACTGCTCTTTATTTAGAAAAGGTATAAAAAATTATGGGCACTAATAGGCATTTTACTTTTTAAGAAGTTTAAAAATCGTCCCTATCTATTCTTCTCCAGATCTATTATTCCAAAAAAAATGTGTCTACACCTTCTTTTCCTCTCAACCTTCAAAACCCTATCACCACAAACAATACAGACGCCGGTAACTATCCGGCCGCCGGCTGTCCAAAAAGTCTCCGTCTCCATCACTCATCCGTATGGTTTCGAGTCCACAAGAACCGTAGCCACCAGAACCTGTTTTGATCCCACGAGAAACAAACCCACCAGAACATGTCTTGATTCCACCATAACCGACCCGAGCAACTAATTTAAAATCAGATCTAATATTTTTGTTAGTGGTCGTTCATGTTGCGATTTGAGGTCAAGTGGAGATGGTCGCCGGATCGTGGTCGCCGGATTTTTAGATAGTCGCCGAAAAGATGCAATTACCACAAGTAAAACCAGGAGATGAAGTTATGACATTAAACATCAAGATCTATATTCTGATGCACCTTTGAATCATAACGGATTCATAGCCAATAATGAACTGTGTTTTTTTCTACATTAGAAGATATATATAACGGATTCATAGCCAATAATGAACTGTGACAATTTATTTGTCTCTTTGAATGAAAAAGGCCATTGGTTGTTTGAAATAAATTGATTGAAAAAGGCCATTGGTTGGTTGAAATAAATTGATATAGTTTTTATTGTGTTATTAGGTGTTGATTTATGTTAGGCACTCGCTTTGAGATGTGTAAATTTCATTGGTGATAACATTGCGAGGGAAATTTTGTACAATTTGTAATAACTTGAAAGTGAATTAAGCCCATTTGACTACAACCTGTTTGCGAGATAGTCATTGAAATGCTTTTCACTAAAAAAATTGCACTTACTTTTTGTGGAGAAAAAAATACTACTAAAGTGTGTTATGTTATGCTTAGACTAGAAATTTGGTTAGATCTGGGTTTGGTTTAGTTTCATATCGGAGTTGTTTTCAACGTTTTTTGTTGTTTGACTTTTTGTTGCTTGCTAATATATGTTTTTTCTATATTTGAGAAGGTTTTTTCTCTCAAGTTGATCAAAACTTTAATGATCCGGGATAATATATCATGTCCACCCTTTAATCCATTCATATGCAACGTCCCTAGATATAAATACATTACTGCAAGGATTTGTAAATTTGTTTCAGGCAGTAGGAAATACGGCGTGTGATAAAGATGATCAACAAAATGCACTTGTGATTTTAGAAGTCGTGTATATGTTCGTAAGGCGTGCATATATGTTTTCAAAAGAGTGCACATGTGTTATAATTAGTGTAACTGTTTTTTTATGTATTTGGTTCAGGGATGACTCAGTTATAGAAAAGAAGAAAGCCGCTGCCAAGAAAGAGGGAGAGGTATGCTTTTGTTGATGTTGGCTACAGTTCTATTAAAACTTTTTGATGTTTATTATAATGTTGATTACTTGTTTATTGGTGTTAATTTGTTTATGCTGCAAGTCATTATGTGATACACTATTGCTCATTAGCTGTACTAAAATGTAGTTAGCTCACGTATTGTTTTTAACCACAACTATAATTACTATTAGTTTAGGGGTTATTTAGATGTGCTGGTTAAAAGTGATTGTGATATTGAATAATCAAATTTTGATTATCAGTTATAATAGTTTGCAAAAGTAGTTGACATATTGTTTGGATGTGTTATTGTTGCCCAAACGCAAGAAACTGATTATTGTTTCTTGAAAGTTGAATAATCGACTTTCAATACCTAAACACTAGTAACATCTAGACACCCCTGTACTCAATACGTGTTCTGCTTTTGCTTGTTTCTGAAACTCTTGCTGGTCAATAGTTTACATTCGTAGGAAACAATGGCGGTGTTAAAATGTATCAATGAAGTTTGTAAGCAAATATCCTTGTTGACAATTTTTTAAAGTTCAATACTTGTTATTATCACAGTTGAGCCTGTCTAGTAGTTTTTGTTATAATGGATGTCAAATGGTACTAATTTTCTATATCAAATGTTTGTTTTAGGAAGCTGAAGGTGCCATGACGGTGTATGATGAAGAAGATTAATGGATACATTTGTGCTTTTAGATATCGTGCACAAATGTTCTTGAAGTCGTGCACAAATGTTCTTGAAGTCGTCCATATATGTTCTTGAAGCGTGCACGCGTGTTATTCGAAGAGTGCGCACATGTTTTTAAATCTCCCACCCATCTATAGTTAACAATATACGTTTGTATTTGAATTGTATTTTATTTGATATCAAATTTTGTGTATTGTATTTGTGTTTTTGCTTTCTTATAAATTTAGAGATTAAATGTATATATTTCTGTTTTTAATAAAATTTTGAAATAATGTACACTAGAAACATATGTGCAATTTCATTTTAAGCAAAAATACAAGTTTTATGGCAAAACAATTGTATAAAAGAAAAAAAACACATATGCAATTTTTTTTTAAACTTGTACGCAAGAAACATATATGAATTTATAATACTTAAAAAAAACATATATGCACCTCATTTTTTTGAAATATGTTTGCTGAAAAGAAAAATTAATTCTGAAAAAAATAAAAAATAAAAAATTAATTCTAAAAATTTAAGGCTTAAAAAAACGTTTTTTTTAATTCAAAAAGAAAGTGAAAATGTGTTTTTTACTATTTTACCCTTTTGAATTAAATAAAAGGATTTAATAATACTAAATTCTTATTGGTCCAAAGTTGGTTCTGTACAAAAAAATGGTTTTGAAAAGAACGGTCCCGTGTGTGTGTGTGTGTGTGCGCGCGCGCGCATTCTTTGGTGCCCCAAACAAGGAGAACATATACCTAGGGGGAGCACTTGCAAGTGTCCAACTCAGTTTAATCGCATTCATTGAACGTCTTACAAGCGCTGATGGTAATTTATTTAATCTATTAATCCGCTAGAGTCAATATACAAGAAGTGTAATTATCATGGGGGTGCAATGATCCACGGGGAGCTCGGAGTTATGTGAGTAAATAACATGGAGTTGTTTAAACCGTAATGATAGAAGACTTCACTGGATGATGCAAGCTTATTTTTTTGGAAGATAGGATCTGGGATCGTAAAATACAATGAAGGGTTCATCCATACTCTAAATATCTCACGTCCTCAACTTTAGAATCACATTTATTTCTCAGGTCTTCTTCTCATACCTTCAACTTATACACTTGAAGTACATACCTTCTTCTCATGTCTTCTTCTCATTTCTCACGACCTTTTCTAAATTATCCAAGAAACACAAAATTACCTTCAACCTTATTTCTCATGTTTTCTTCTCATTCCTCCAACCTATATACTCGGAGCAACTACTTTCTTATCATGTCTTCTTCTCATTTCTTATGACCTCCTCTCAACTATTCAAGAAACACAAATTCACATTCAACCTTTATTTCCCATGTCCTTTTCTCACATCTTCAACCTATATACTCAGAGCACCTACCTTCTTCTCATGTCTTCTTCTCGTACCTCCAACCTATATGCTCGAAGCATCTACCTTCTTCTTATAAGGTATCCAATAAACGCCTTTTTGTTTCGACAAAAGGGGGAGAAGGAGTGTAAACGAGTAACTTTTAAACTAGACTGTGTGTTAAAGTTTACATATTTTGTCATCATCAAAAAGGGGGAGATTATTAGTGCAAATATTACGATATTTAATCTATACACTCTCTTTATGTTTTGGTGACGACAAACATGTAACTTGTAAAACATAACGTAAAGTTCACAAGTTACTCGTATATGTATACTTCAACACACATATATCTCGCCATCCCTATCCACCACAAGTAAACATCCAAAGTATATATTTATCAACTCGTCTCGATATCTCGAGACGTACTCACATGAACTTTGCTAGTTGGATCGGGCCAAGCAAACGAACTAGTCCATTGGGGCCCCAATATAGGTCGGTCCATTAAGGCCTAATAAAAGCTTCTAGAAGATGAAAGGAAACTAGTGAATTCAAAAAGCTTATAGAAGATGGTGGAAAACTAGTGAATTTAAATTTTGAATTAAGGTGCATGCTTTTACCTAATCACCCTTTTATCCATTGGACAATTCACCATTCTCCAAGTCAATACTTCCCTATAAATAGCCAAGCCATCACTTCCCCTCTTATCTTGACGAAAACCCACGGCACATATAACACAAACACATAGAATTTCTTTTTGATCTTTAATCATGGTTTTAGCATAAGACATAGATCATAGTTACATTCTATGTTAGTTCCACTAGTACCAAGGGGTATTTAGTGAAATACAGGGTGTCTCTACATGGAAGTGATCATCTTTGATTACTTGTATATCATGGAGTAAATTGGATTGCATAGAAGTGATTACATTTGATCACTTGTATGTCATAGAGTAGATCGAGTTGTATAGAAAGGTTCTTGATGTTTAGATTAGGAACTTGTATCTATTTGACTACTATGTCATGTATCTCATCTTGTAATATTCTTATATAGATTATAGGTTAGATGGTTTATGTGTTTAGGCTTTAAAACACAAGGTTTGTTATGTTGGGCCATAAAACATAACGAGTGTTGTAAAGGGTGGTAGATTGGTTCTAGCTAAGATTAGGACTCGACATCTAGCTTAGTGTCGGAAAATAATGTAAGCGACACGGTTTATGTATTTAGGCCATAAAACATAAGGTTTGTTATGTTGGGCCATAAAACATAACGGGTTTGGTTGTACCCGAAGAAGAACTCGACATCTAGCTTAGTGTCAGAAAATAATGTAAGCACCGATGTAAGGTTTTCTCTTCCGTAAAGGGAGCTTGTTGACTAGTGAAGTAATTCTCGATTTGGGTACTCGGGGAGTGGAGTAGGGCGAAGAGGAGCTTCGTGACTGAACCACTATAAATCACCGTGTCCGGTTTGCATTTTCTTTTACCTTTCGCTTTACTTATTTATTTACATTTATTGTTTTACTTTTATATTTGCATTGTGTTCATGATTGTGTAGATCGTTGCATATATTGTGTTAATTATGATTGTGTAGTACTTTTTAGTTAATATTATGGTTGTGCTTGTATTGTTATGATATGCGCTAGTTATTGTAAATATATTATCGACACTTGTCATATTGTATCTAACTTGATTGGTGATTTGATACAAAAGATTTAAAGTTTTTTAAACGGAAACGTATTCACCCCCTCCCCCCTCTACGTATTCCACACATATGACTGACACATGCATTCAATATAGAATTTGCTCCTTCAATTGTTGAAGAATGATGCCACTGGGCCCATCGTAGGATTAATCAGATGTATATGTGTTGCCGCACCCAAAGCTCATCTAGAAATGTCTCGATGATCTTTGGTAATATTGATTAATTAAATATACGAGAAACAAAATTGTTAAATAATGGAATGACATAGATCCATATCCATTTTTAACACGGTATCTGAAACACATGGATTGTAAATGATAAATCATTTAACCGTAACTTTTCGAAACCACACTTAGGTATTCCTGGAAGCATTGGCGTGCTGCTAGACGCTTACCAATGTTATATTATTTGATACATGTCCAAGTGGGAGCTGTTGGGATATGTACACGTATAAATATAATATGTATGAGAATTTACTCGAGCCTATGAGGACGCACGCGTTAATACGTAAAACAATAATATTAATATATTAAGTGTAATATATTAAATAGTGATTAAGTAAACGACCGTTAAATAATTTATTACTTAACGAAATATTACTAATGGTCATTAATTGTTAAACGAGGACCTAATAGTAAAACGGAAGAAAGTTGAGTTTGGGATTTTCCTTTTCTACCCCTTGACCGATCGGTACTACTTTCCTTTAGAAAAGGGAGTGCTTGACTTGCAAGCCAAGTTTTGTAATCCTATATAATGAATACTTGATGATTCATTATTTAGGGTGACACATTTAAAAAGCTAGAAACCCTAAATCTCTCCCCTCATCTCTCTCCCTTAGTCGACTGAATAAAACAACCCGAAAGGGTTTCGAGTTTTGGTTGGTTCGATCGACCAAACACCCCCAAGGTGTTTCGTGTGTTGCTTGTTCAAGATTCAAAGGGTTCGTTTGCTATATCACTACTAGTACTTGCATACTTTATTGTTTGCTAAGAACATATTGTGTGCGTTAGTCATAGGGAGATCTTATTTTAAATCTTGGTGGTTTGCGTGTTTATAAGCTTTATACACACGTGTATATTCAATAATTAAGTTCGTTTGCTTTTATTGCTAAAAGGTACGCAATTATTGATCTTATGTTAATTATATAATTCTATACGTGTTTATTGTCTTCCGTTGCGTACTTGTGATTATTAATGGTTAATAGATTTATAAAATCCAACATTAAGTCCCATTGTTAAAATTTTTGAGCATATTAGTCTTAGCTAGGGGTGTTGATTGGTTCGGTTATTGGGTTGTTCGGTTCGGTAAATTTTTCTTTTTGGTCAACTCGAAAACCGAACCGAACTATAATTCAATTGAACCGAACCGAAAACCTAATTTGGATTCGGTTAGGTTTTCGGGTTGACCCGAATAACCCGAATTACACAATTTATTTTAAAAAAATAATATAATTACATAGATATTTAGTAAAAAAATTATTTTAGACATAAACGTGTTTTTTTATATTATGATAAAATTTTAATTGTCTTTTTATATATATAAACATATAAAAAAAAATATATCTATACAAATTCGGTTTTCGTTTCAGATTGTCAAACCTATTCCAACCTGAAAACCAAATTAGTAGTTCGGTTCAGTTCTGGCAAATCCGGTTCGGTTTCGGTTTTTGTTTTATTCGGTTTTTTCGGTTTTTCTGCTCACCCCTAGCAAATCTAACTCGTTGACAGAAGAAGCCCACTGATATTTTTCTCGACATTGATCTTTTCATCTTTATACATTCATTTGTGACTGAACTTGACAACTTCTAATTTGGGCTAACATGGTCCAATATTGCACCCATGTATCATCTGCCTTTTTATTTTTACATCTGTGTTTGATGAGGTCGTAAGCTTGTAAGCGCTTACGAGAGATCTAACCATGATTCATCATGTTATAAGAGTTACCTCGATCACCTTGGAGATATAGACTTAAACTTAGAACTCAAGTTAATAAGCAAATAAGTCGCTAAGATATTACATTAGTTTATAAAAGAGTTGCATGTGTTTTTTTCTGTTTAAATTACTTGTGAATGATTGTATTTTAACTCAGAAGTACTCGGCTATATTCGGTAATTGTCGTGATCATTTCTCACCATTTATGTGTATGTTTAGTGAGACTTGAACACTAGACCTCTTGTGAGGATATCATTTATCAATGTTATAAAACGAGGTCTTTAACTCGCGCTTTGCTGCGGAGCGCGAGGTTTTACGTTAATTTATGTTAAATGGAGTTGTTCGTTAAGGACGAATATTTAACAGTGGGTAAAACAAAAGGACTATTTGCGTAAATTTTCACGCATTGCTTCTGCAGTGACAGGTAAACATAATAGACTATTTCTATATATTTTTTTTTAAATGTCAGTCAATAAGGACTAACTTTGTAAATGACCGATAACCCAAAGACGTTA
>BQNB010036545.1:0-50047 GCA_026074375.1 Tanacetum coccineum | reverse complement strand
GATTAAAGTCAAAGTGAAGATTGCTACAACATGCACATAATATCAAGAGAAGATTACAAGGACTACGAGTTGAAGAAATCTACATTGAATGCTATGACTTAATTTTTGCAAATCAAGAGTAACCTCTGTTAACATTAGATTCACCCTTAGAACAACGGATCCGGAGGCATGGTAAAATGAAAGAGGTGATTAGCCATTAAAATAGAGAGAAAAGAGAAAAGATGGGAAGTTGTGTGTGTGGTTGATAGAAAACACACATACTACACCTTACCAAAAGTGAACTTCTACCCCTCCATGGAAGTATGGAGGGGGTATTTATAGTCCCGGGCTTGACTAGCTAAACTAACCCGACACGACTATAAATGATAAATGTAGTTCCGTGTTTGTCAACATATTTTAGGGCTAACAATCTTCCCCTAATATATGGACATACAGAATTACTTACAATGTTCCTACCAGGTACAAATACAACACAAATAAAGTCTTCCAAAGCGCTTCCAAAGCTAAAGATGTCTTTTGAGTTCTCCTGGTCTTGAAACTTGTACTCTAGCTTGGATCTTCATTGTCTTTACTTGTACAGGAACCATTGTAGTATGCATGAGATGGATTAACTTCCCCTCAATTCATGCAGCATGTCTTGAAAAGCTTTCTTCATAGACTCCTTTTTGGCGAAGTTTTTGAATCAGCTTCCCCCCAAACCAACATCCCTATCTTAAGCAGATTCTGAAACTTTAATGTAGTTTGAACAATATTCTACTTGTCATTGACGTGCACAGCGGAAATTTGTAGAGGTCAAACTATACCAATGACCACTGCTTCTTGTCATTAGGGCTTGGTGAATATTCGTTCGGGGGTGCATGCGAGAAATCAGCACCAATTCTTCTCACGTATGCAGAATACTTCATAAACCATACTAAGTAAAGTAGTATACACTACTTCCCCCTGGAAGTTGACATGGTAACATCAAAGTCAACTAAGTCCCGAATGTACACATTTTCCCCCATGATGGTTGCGAACTCTCAGAAGCATCATTGTCGTGTACGCCCATATACTCGAGAAGTTCTTGTCTTAAGCATAAATCTTGATGAACCGAAACGAAGCATTAATCTCCTTTTCTTCAAAAATCGACGAGGAAATGAAGCAGAATCAAGAAACTTGGTATAATCAAGGTCTTGTAATGGTGAATGTCATTGAAAAACTTTGAAAATTATACTTAGACTGTGAAGTACCATTGTCTTGGAATCCCGTGAGAATTGTTGATTACATCTCAACCTTGAAACTCTCTGGCTAACTTTACCAACCTCGAATTCTGTCGGCTATTGTTGTGATCACTTGGTGAAGTAAACCCGATATGCCAAACTTGAAAATGAATATAATCAATCCCCCAAATTTGTTCTTAAACTTTGCACAACACTATACCCTTCTGCTAGAGTCATACCCAACAAAATCTCAATGTCACTTTTGGCTTGAAATTTTCCTGATTTTCCTATCATTTCGTAGGATAGCACAGAGCACCAAATACTCTGAAGAATGTAAGATCGGACTTCTTCTCATGCACAAGCTCATAAGGGGTTTTGTTATGACGAGTATGAATTAGTGATCGGTTCTGGGTATAATAGGCAGTGGCTACAACTTCTGCCCATAGAAACATGGGAGCTTTCGAGAATATCATCATTGTACGTGCTGCTTCCACCAGTGTACGATTACGTCTTTCAACAACGCCGTTTTGTTGAGGAGTTCTCGGAACAGACTTTTGATGAAATATGCCAACACCTTCATAGTATTCAGACATAACTTGGTTGATGATTCCGTGCAGTTATCCTGTGGCGAATGAATCTGACTGTTTTTGTTGAGGCCCAACTGTATTTGCTTAAGAAAGTTTGGTGACAAACTCTGGAGTTTTCATTCATCCATTGACCCTCAAGAATTTACCATTTGAATCTTGAATAGTCATACCACGATGACAAGATGTATTTCTTTCCTTTAAAATGCTCTCGACCTATCCGGAACCGCACAGATCCATGTGAAAGGGTATGAAGAACTTCCATATTTGTATTTCAGATTTTGGTCTGTGGGATAACTTCTTACTACTTCTTCTTTTCCCTGCTTTAGTTCCAATTGGCAGCTGAGCAAAGATATCCTTTTCAAACTTAATCTAGGTAGACCTCTAACCAGATCTTTCGAGCAGATCACATTTAATCGTAAGCCGAAGTTAAATGGTTTAAACGACGATGCCACAACCATGATTTGGACTTGGAAGCTTTGGACACAAGCATATCGGAGTTGACTTCATCATTTCATCCATGGATATCGTGTACAAATTGTCTACGACTGCCTTTAATTATGTCCGTAGTCGACCATTAATATCACGAACAGAAGCACGTATGCTTTATGAAGGCCCACTTTCAAGAACAGAAATCACAAATTGCCCCTACATATATAGATTGTTCCAAGTCCCTCCACGTAGATATAACTCTTGAGATCAACACACATTCATTCACCCATAACATAATCTCCATAACCCATAGATACTCCTAAGGATCATACCCGAGTCTGACTACCCTAAGAACTTTTCCACACAATTCATTAGCTTTGAACGATTCCCCGTCAAATGTATTTGAGCATGCCTGAGTTCCCTATACCAACAGCATGACCTATACATCCTGCATTTGAAAACAGTCGAGTTTGTGAGAGTTTTGAATTTCGTTCCCCAATTTTTGTGGGTCCTTTTGTTTAGCATATAAGTAGAACATTTCACATAAAGCTTCTTACCGTGGCACATTTCGCTTAAGGCAAATTTCTTTCCTGTGGTGTCTCCATTGAGAACCACAAATCAAGTTTCCAAAGTTTGAGTTTCTTTCCTGGGTCTCCATTGATAACCAATATCTGCAAATATTTTTACCCCGTAGCTTCCAAACCTGCTTGGTCTTGTACAAACTGTTATCAGACAGTTTGCCTTTTGGTTTCCAGATCTGCTTGGTCTTGTTTAAACTGTTATTAGACAGTTTGCCTTTTTTCAAGACAGTTCTAACGGTGGGGGTAGCATTTATAGAGTTCAAGATATTAACAACACACAATTCCCTGATTTGCAGAGAATATACACATTTGTTACAGAGTTTTGCACACAGATTCAGAATTCAATTTAATTACAACACGCTTAAAGCTAATGCTAGAATCAACCCGATTCACTTTTGTCCAAACTGACTTATTTGTCCTAAGGTGTACTTCTACTTCCTTCTTATTCTCCTTCTTAGCAGGCAGGATCCTATTTTTCTTTGTATTGCTTCTAGGCTTTGACCCGCTTGCTTCAGTGAAATCGTTTACTCCTGTAGAAGGAATCACAGGCATATTAGTCAGTTGAACTCTCTGGTGTACTTTGTGTTTCTGTGTGTTGCTAGAAGAAGTTCCTGGTTTATCACTAAACGTAACTTGGCTGTTACCTAGAACAAGGGGTAAAGGGAGCCTTGTTAATCTCTCCATCTGAAACTTTTTGGGACAAGTGCCAATCACATCACTCTAACAACTCCTGAAGATAACTTATGTGGTATCGCAAGCATAAGTTAAGTGAACTATCCAGTGGTTTAACTACTCTAGAGCTTCCGCTACAATCTCCCTAAACCCGTTCGTACTACTCTCCTTAAATGGCTGAAATATTTAAGTGAGGCACTCCTATTGTTCTTAAGGGGAATGAGGGATGGGTTTAACGTCAATGGCATACATGCCAGGAGCAAGAACTTTTGGTTCGACAAGTCAACTTCCACTAGGAAAACAAGCTTCTGCATCGCAATTGAGCTTTTATACTCTTCAAATCTCATTCAACATGGTAGATGTCTATTTCACCGTAAATGAGCACTAAAGCATGATCATAAATTGAAGTCAAACAGATTCCATGTAATTTGTTTGACCTTTTCTAGTTCTAATCAGTCGCAATCATGTTGTTCAATAGAGCATTGACATCTACAGCACTATAAGAAGGTTCACGACTTTTGCATTCACAATAAGCGCCTAGAATTCTTTCAAGTGTCCAATCAACGTTATCCTTATTCTTGAATCTGAATGTTCTAGATTCTTGATTTTAAAGAATGATCTAAAATCAAGAGCATCCTGTGGATGCTTGGTGACTTTATAAGTATCACAACTTTTTGAAGATGTATGAATACTTTAATTTGGCAGAATTTAGTATTACCCTTTCAAGTTTTGAAATAATTTTGATTCATCATGAACTTTGACATATGTCACTTCAAGATCAAGACAACTGATTTTGCCGACATCATACAGCAGTTTGATCGACAAACAATTAACAATCATATTCTCATTCTCAATGATAAGGTTTTTCTTTTCAATTTCAGCACGATTGCTTGTCCTACAGTATTCTTGTCCACATCATTAACCAATTGATCAAAAATTACTTCCATTTCTTATAAAATTCTTTAGAAAAGGGCTGTATGAACTCCAACAAAGTGTTCTTTAAGAGTTTGAAAAAAGTAATAACATTCAGTGAGGTAACATCTTTTTGTTTGTCACAAACCTCTTTCCCCCTCTGATAGACCTGATGGGGTGATTCTATTTTGCAAGTTTTGTCAAATTCAGTGAAAAAGTTGTTGAGTACATAAAGATTAATCTTCACTTGGACTTTTAGGTGGGAAAGAATTATATGGGGACAAGGCTTGACAGGGATTATTGGGTATGATACACTGTCAATGCTGAAATTGGTTTTGAGCTAAGTCTCAGTCCTTTTTTCCTGTTGTTGTCATCTATGGACTAAATATTAACCGATCGTGGGGTCAGATTTCTTGGGAGCAAATGTTGCAGAAAGTTCACTTTCGAGTAACAAGGGGGCAATCCTAACTTTATTTTACCACACATAGGGGGGCTTTGCATTTTCATTCACAACATTATATTCTTAGTCATCACAAACTAACTCACGCGTATCTCTGAGTCCATTGTATTACATATAGTGTAGTGCTTGGAGTGACAAGGTACAAGACCATAAACATACAGGCTAGCTAGCTTTGCCGAGCGAGAACAATTATGGGATGTTTGTAGCCTATTGCTACCTTGTGCAGTTTCATCAAAAAATGAATTAGGGTTACACAGACATGTGAACTGTTTGAACAGACTGACCCTGTTTTATAATCTATCTTCAATCTTATCTTTTAGCTTCTTAAGACCAAAAAATTCATCAAGTAATATTGTCTTCCAATTTGTTTAAAATCCTTTTTTCAAAAGTGTTACTACTACCTTTCTTTTGTCTTTGACAAATAATTGTCAACTGATGAACTAAGGAGTATTTTGCTGCAAGAATTCAATTTTAAGGATAGTTCCTTCTGTTTCGGTCCCTAGATGATTCATTCTCATTTGTTCATCAATATTCCGTTCTCTATCAGGTTAATTCAACAAACTTTGCCCCATTTCAGTTTTTCATATTCCCCGACCAGTTCCTTATATCTAGCAAAGTTCAATTCAAGAGGTCACAGAGTCATTCAATTACCATGTCTGGCTTATTCGATAATCTACTTTGTACACCTGTTCATAAAGCATTTCATCAAGAATAGAGCATTAGTGCATCATTTCGTACCTAAATGCATTACATTGTAGCAACATTTCTGCGTGTCTTACTTCCACAAACTGATCATTCAACGAATAAATATTACTATCACAACACTCGTATAGTCAACATCAGAGACAACAACGTAGTCTGTGTTTGTACATCGTGATTACATCTCGTGTACTTCATGATACTCATCCATATGATCTACAAAAGCATCATGTCTTGTACCTCAAATGGAATCATTACGAGTCATATGATGGCCCAGCTCATCGTAATTGAATCTTTCAGATGTGAAGGCTCGCCATGAACATGTCTGAGAAGTGGGAACCCTCTCAACATCAGAGGTCGAATTGCATCACATCATCAGCTTCAAAAATATGGTCCACAATGAGTGCCAAATCCTCTCGTTTGAAATCACATCCACATCGTCATCAAACTTTGGTAAACCTGTTCCCTCCCCTGCAAGAAACAACTACTTTTCTTCATACATTCCAGTACTGCTCCATTCTCCTGGGCTTGGTGCATTAGTAGCATATTGTCCTATAAAGTATACAGAATCTGAAGTCGCTTTGGCCTTGGACATTCACAGTGCAATAATGCCCAGGGCCGTTACAGCAGTACACATGATGGGGTTTGCGATCTTGAACCAGATTAATCATAGCCTCCCTCTGTTCTGAGCTCCTACATTTCCCGCTAACAACCATTTCCCTTTTAATGTTTTCTCTGAAATGGTCTTGCCTTGATTATCGCGTTGTATATCTTCCACGAACAATCTTGAACCACAACTTCCGCTACTTGAACCATAAAGCTTGTTCCATGCATTAAGACGATGCTCTAATTGATTTTAGTTATGGAAATGTTTATATGTACGCATTGAGTGAGGAGGGCAAGTGTGTTGGATAGACTTTCAATCAAGTTTTTCATGTGATGAACTTCCTTAGATCCATTTGAAAGTTGTCAGCAAGGAGATGTTTCTTTTTGGGTTGAGGAGTTTGGATGATTATGTGGATACACAGCTGAACTGAGTCGTCGACACAATGCCAAAGGATCAGTATTTTGGTTTGACGCGAGGACCAATCCATCATAATTTCTAGTTCTTCATTAGCATAGCACCTCATGTTGCTTTAAGGTAGGCATAACAACTGATCACAAGTTTGACTCTTTCAAACCTCTGATAAGTTTTAACTTCAGTTATGAATCAACTCCACTCAGCAAACTGTTTGTTCACAAACTTTGAGTTAAGCTGCATCCTGGACATGGACATCTTGATGTTTCTCATGTCAATAAAAGAGCTTCAATATAACCTAAACTAGTATCTCTTTAATGCCTTCTCCTTGATTTAGACGGAAGTGTTCAAATTCTCGTAAAACTGAGATACCCTGTCATACCTTTGTTAACTCAGGAACCTTCCATGAATCAATTTCCTGTTTTCCCCAAATGTCTTTTGGTGTCCAGTAAAGTGATTGATGAAGTGAGTAGATGTCCTTTGGTATACCCTGACGTAGGATATTTGGTCACCTAATGTCAGCTTATAAAACTTTCTTTTCTTCAGCTGTGAAACTCGTAAGACACAAGCACGTAACTGGACCTTGTTGAAGTGCGACCCTCAGTTCCTCCAGTAATACAACTGAAACCGTTCCCATCTGAAAGTTCCGTCTTAATGGACTCAAAATAATCTCTCCATTGGTCCTTTCCTTTAGACAGTAAAAGACGAATACGTTGTTAGCCAAGATTCAAAGTCTTGTTTCTGGTCAAGCATTGGTGGGGCGTGTATCAGAACCTCACACTGGAATGTCTTCTTGCATACTAGACATCTCTTGTAATATTATATATGATATGTTTTGAAACGATCAATGAATTAGAGAGTGTAAACGTTAAAAAGTGTGAGAGTTAAAGTATTCATATTTTGTTTTAGTGATATTAAATCCCGATTTGAAGATTTTCAAATTTCGAAGACAGAAGTCTCAATTCGCCGCTCAAGCTATCAAAACCGCTGCAAAGAAACAAGCAACGACCCCGCCGGTGGAATTTTAAGGCAACCTCAGCCGAACCACAACTCGCTGCAAAGCAAACCCGCCGCGAGGAATTAAGGCAACTATCGCCTGTGAAATCTTAGAGGCAACTCGCTGAACACAACTCCTCGCTGCCAAGGCAAACCCGCCGCGAAAGCAGTTAAGCAACCCGCCGCGAATAATATTTGGAACAAACCGCCGTAGAAGTTTACAAACCGCCAGAGTTTCCTTAAGAAATTTGTATTCTAAAATATACAACCCCAGATAACCTGTACCAAAAAACGCTGTATAAGCAAACCGCTGCGTATTTAACAACTCGCCACTTTGAGCAACTCTCCTCCAATTCAAAACCGCCGGGTAAGCAAACCGCTGCATAGTAACAACTCGTAACAACTCGCGCGCATGACAACTCGCTACTTAAGCAACCCGCCGTGTGTCAGAGAGTTGGTAACCTACTCAATAAAATAATATTTTTCACCAAACCGCCGTGAAGAAATTCTGGCAACTCTCCACGAAGAACAACGACGTTTTTCACACAAAATCACCTATAAATCACCCTTTTGAACGATTTTGCTTGATTTCTTTTGCACAACACAATACCACAAGGTAATAGCAACTAGAAACACCCAAACTTCATCATTACAAACAACAAAATTCGGAGATCTTTAAAAACGAGCTAGAACTTTCTATGGCACACTTTTCGAGCTAAATCAAGCAAAAATTCGCACATACACACGATCTAATCATCCCATAAGCTCTGATACCAATTGTGGTATATCCTATATCATAACACGGGTTCGATTCTTGGATCGGGCTAGTTTCTAGAGAGAGAAACACTTGAGAGAGAAATTCTAGAGAGAGAAAGTGTTTTCTTTTGTAAAATGAATTATGACTAGCTTGCCTCTTCCAAAGTTGGAAGAGGCTATATATAGTACTTACAATATACCGGGTATTTGTACCCGACTTAAAACCGAAAAACGTACTATTAACTATTAAACTACGAGCTATAATAAACAGTAAAATACACGGGGTGACCGAGTCTTTTTCTAATATCTAACATAACCTAACCTAGAGACTCAATTCTAAAGAAGGGGTATGAGAAAGAAGACCCTCGACAAAACATACAAGTATGGATTAGGGACTTATGTGGCTCTCTTACGGAGATGTGTGTTATTCAATAGATGATAGAAGAGAATATTAAGAGCACAAAAGGTGTTAGACTTAGAGGATTAGAGGAGAGAAAAGAGAGGAAAAAATATTTTCTAGAGGAGAGGAATGCAGAGGCACTGAAGGTGTTTTATATAGTCAAAGATTCATAAAACTAAATTGTTAAAAACAATTCGAGTCTAGCGCGCTGCCCACACGTCAGCGCGTGGCCAACAAGCCAGATTTCCCTTTGTTTTTCTGGACTTTGGCGTTTTAAATACATGCACTTGTTAAATCCCCAATTATACTTCACACTATGACATTTCAATCATTCTTATGCTCAAGGTCAACTAACTCAAAGAGTCATTTGATAAAAACATTTGTGAAGCATTAAAAGCGTTTTGCTTGCCTGATAAAGTAAATAAAGAAAAGAATTATCAGAAAGGGGTATTTTGGGTATTCCTAAAAGTGGTAACTAGCTTAGTTAGGGTTAGGTGGAATTCGAAACGTGGTCCTGAGTTTACTTGGGAACACGAAGATCAGATGAGGATTAAGTATCCACAGTTGTTCGTGTACCGAGTTGTTGAGCCTGCTAGTTAAATCTCTGGATGACATTTCCTCGATGAGGGGATACTGTAACATCCGTGATTTAATCAGGTTAGTGATACCTTTAGAAATGGCTAAGACTTCTTTTTGTGTGATTCTTGTGTGCTATGTGTAAATTATGTGTGCTAAGTGGTTTGAATAGGTGCATGATATCATTTTAAGGTGTATGATCATCTCATTTTGGGCGCGTTTGTGTTTAGTGATAAGTATTCCATTTGTTCACGTATAGTGATAATGGAAAAGAAAGGCGTATTGCATGCAATGCTACGTAAATAGTTGGATGAGTTTATGTTAAGCAGTTATGACAAAACGATTTTGAAAGCTATGTCAATGTAATGATGCGGTTATGCACAAATGCAAAACCAAATGGCACCAAACATAACCGACTTGCTCACAAAAATCGTAAATTCCAACCAACCTTCTACTTCAAATTCGGGTTCTCTTCCTAGCAATACCATTGCTAACCCGAAGGGTTTGGGGGGGGTTATTGAAACGCAAATCACACAGAAGCGGTGTTTCTATGATGGGACCTCAAATCTTCCACCTACGGTGGTGGCAGTTGAAACGAGGTAACAAAGGGCATCGGTACTTCCTAAGAAAGTACCAAAGACCGTCAACTCCCGATAGTCAAATTGATAACCTGTTGTTATGCCTAGGGCCAATCGACTTTACCATTTCCATCTAGGGTAACCCAAGGAAAACAAAGGTCCGCCTAAAGGACGACCTTTTAGCTTTGAAATTTATGGAAATTTTTCGGAATCTCCACTTCGAGCTAAGCTTCGCGGATGCTCTCCATGACCACCTATAAGTTTGCACCGATGTTCAGAAAGCTTTTGAATAAACAAAGACAAGATCTTTGGGTAACCCCAAACACCGGTTAATGAAACATTGCTCGGAGGTCATCCTAAAGACATTTCCGAAAAATTAGGAGACCCGGGTAGATTTCTGATACCATGTGATTTCCCAGAGTTGGATGAATGCTTAGCCCTGGCCGATCTCGGTGCGAGCATCAATCTAATGCCATTCTCCGGTTTTTTGAAAGCTAATCTCAAGGCTGACCAAAATAAGATGATACTCGAGTTAGCGATCGATCAACTTCCACTCCACCGGCATAAGCCGAAAAATGTTTTTGTGAAAGTGGAACCCTTCTTTCTTTTCTATACTTTCGCACCCTTTTGTGGTAGTTAATATGAGGCGACCCTAGGGTCCCCGTGATTTTGGAAGACCATTTTTTTAAGAACGGCCAAGACGCCCTTGAATCGATGTTCACGGTGAGATGGATGACCTTAAGACATGATGACAAATCCGTGACTTTCAAAGTAGGTGATACGAAAAACTTCTCCTACAATGCCATGGAATCAGTTAACAAGGTCGACTTTATTGATATAGCTTGTGAGGAATATTCTCAAGAGATTTTAGGTTTCTCAGAATTATCAGCAAATGGAAATTCCACTCCTTATTTTGAACCAATTGTTGATACCACTTCTCCCACCCTCACTCCATTCGAGGGTAGTGATTTCATTCTTGAAGAAATCGAGGCTGAACTTTCTGATACTTCGTATAAATCAGGAATTGATGATGCCGAATGTGATCTTGAGAAGGACATTCTTCTCCTCGAAGCTATCCTAAATAGTGAGCCCTTATCACCACTTCCTAACCATGCAAATTATTTTCCTGAGGTTAGAAAAGAACTTAAGATTTGTGAAGCCAAACCCGATGGAACATCAATTGATGAACCTCCCGAGGTTGAGCTCAAGGACTTACCTCCCCACCTCGAATATGCATTTTTGGAGGGTAACAACAAGTTACCAGTCATAATTGCTAAAGATTTGAGTGTCGGGGAAAAAGCCGCTCTCATAAAGGTGTTGCAGTCCCACAAGCGAGCCATCGCTTGGAAACTCTCCGATATCAAGGGTATTAACCCGGAATTTTGTACTCACAAAATTCTAATGGAAGAGGACTACACACCAGCGGTCCAACATCAGAGACGGGTAAACCCAAAAATCCACGATGTCATAAAAAAGGAAGTTGAAAAACTTCTTAACGCTGGATTAATTTACCCTATCTCAGATAGTCCCTGGGTAAGCCCGGTACACTGTGTACCAAAGAAAGGTGGTTTTACCGTAGTTGAGAATGAGCAAAATGAGTTGATCCCAACTCGATTAGTTACGGGATGGCGGGTATGCATTGACTACCGAAAGTTGAATGAAGCCACCCGAAAAGACCACTTTCCACTACCATTCATGGACCAAATGCTCGAGAGGCTTGCGAGAAACGAATACTATTGTTTTCTTGATGGTTTCTCAGGTTATTTCCAAATCCCCATCGACCCAAATGATCAGGAAAAGACAACATTTACTTGCCCATACGGAACCTTTGCCTACCGGCGCATGCCCTTTGGCCTCTGCAATGCACCAGGCACATTCCAGAGATGTATGATGGCAATCTTCCACGACATGATCGAAAAAACGATGGAAGTGTTTATGGATGACTTTTCGGTTTTTGGAAGTTCTTTCTCTACATGCCTAACCCATTTGGAAAAGATGCTTAAGCGGTGTGAAGACACCAATTTAGCTCTAAACTGGGAGAAAAGCCATTTCATGGTTAAGGAAGGCATTGTCCTTGGACATAAAATCTCCAAGTCGGGAATTGAGGTCGATCGTGCTAAGATTGACGTTATCGCAAAACTCCCTCACCCGACTACTGTAAAAGGAATCCGTAGTTTTCTTGGGCATGCCGGGTTTTATAGAAGATTCATCCAGAATTTCTCAAAAATAGCCCGTCCCATGACCCATTTGCTTGAAAAAGAGACTCCGTTTTATTTCTCCAAAGAGTGTATTGAAGCATTTAACACTCTTAAAAGGAATCTAACCGAGGCTCCAATCCTGATTGCCCCAAACTGGAATGAACCTTTCGAACTTATGTGCGATGCAAGCGATTTCGCATTAGGTGCAGTCTTGGGGCAACGTCATGAGAAGCATTTCAGGCCTATACACTATGCAAGTAAAACAATGAATGAGGCGGAATCACGTTACACCACGACAGAGAAAGAAATGTTAGCCGTAGTGTACGCATTCGAAAAATTCCGATCTTACCTTGTCATGAACAAATGCACTGTGTATACGGATCATTCCGCCCTCAAGTATCTCTTTGCTAAGAAAGATTCTAAGGCGAGATTGCTCCGATGGGTTCTGCTCCTTCAAGAGTTCGACTTTGATATAGTTGACACAAAAGGAGCTGAAAACCTAGCGGCTGATCATCTATCACGATTAGAGAGCCCTCACGAGAATAAGCTCGATCCAAAGGAGATAAATGAAAAGTTTCCTCTTGAAACTCTTAGTTCGATTGCTTCTCTTGATGCTAGTACCCCATGGTTTGCTGACATCGCAAACTACCATGCGGGAAATTTCGTGATCAAAGGGATGTCAACCCAGCAGAAAAGAAAATTCTTCAAAGACGTGAAGCATTATTTCTGGGAAGACCCCTTTCTGTTTAAAATCTGTGCGGATCAAGTTATTCGACGTTGTGTTTTTGGCAAAGAAGCCCATGACATCCTCACGGCTTGCCACGATGGTCCCACCGGTGGACATCACGGTGCTAACTACACAGCAAGAAAAGTCTTCGATTCCGGATTCTTTTGGCCCACAATCTACAAAGATGCCCATGAGTTAGTTAAAAACTGCAACTCATGCCAGCGTCAAGGAAAAGTTTCACAACGTGATGAGATGCCACAAAATTCCATCCAAGTTTGTGAAATCTTTGACGTCTGGGGCATTGACTTTATGGGGCCATTTCCATCATCCAAAGGCAACAAATACATCCTCCTGTGGCCGTTGCATTATTTATCAAAATGGGTTGAAGCAAAAGCGATCCCACCAATGACGCCCCGAGTTGTTTGTAATTTCTTAAATCTTCTTCTCCAGATTCGGTGCCCCTCGTGAATCATAAGTGATCGCGGAACCCATTTTTGCAATGACCAATTTGCAAGGGTCGTGCTTAAATACGGAGTCACTCATCGTCTCTCCACCGCGTATCATCCACAAACAAGTGGACAAGTTGAGGTATCCAATCGTGGTTTGAAACGAATTCTTGAAAGGACCGTGGGCGAAAATCGTGCCTCTTGGTCGGATAAATTAGATGACGCACTTTGGGCTTTCCGCACAGCTTACAAAACACCTATCGGGTGTACTCCATACAAGCTAGTGTACGGGAAGGCATGTCATCTTCCGATCGAACTCGAGCACAAGGCCTACTGGGCCTTAAAACATACAAACTTTGATCTGAAAACCGCTGGTGACCATAGGAAAGTTCAACTGAATGAACTTAATGAGCTCCGTGATGAAGCTTATGAGAACTCTTTGATCTATAAAGAAAAGACAAAGAGGATTCACGACTCCAAGATCAAGAACCGCGTTTTTAACATCGGTGATCGAGTCCTCCTCTTTAACTCTAGATTAAAGATTTTCTCAGGAAAGCTTAAGACCCGTTGGTCAGGACCATTCACTATCACACAAGTTTTCCCGTACGGCACCGTCGAGTTATCTCAAAACTCCGGGCCAAATTTCAAAGTGAATGGTCATCGTATTAAGCACTACTTTGGAGGGGACGTACCACAATTGGTAGTCCCAGATCTCCAAACATTCCCTAATGTCCAATAAATTCAGGTGACGGGTCAAGCATAGCGACCTTAAACAAGCGCTTCGTGGGAGGCACCCCATGCTTATCGTAGTATTATGAATAAGTGTTTTCTTGTTGTATGGAGGTTTGCTTCTTCCATTACCCGTGTTTCGTGTTTGTGTTGTTAATTGTCCAGGATTGCCCGGATTGTGAAGAACTCTCGTGCTTGTATTTTTATCAAGAGTTTCACATCCTCAGCTTCATTTTGGGAATCCAGTATCCAAATCTAATCGACTAACGTTTTATCTTTTGGCACACTTCATAAACGGCCTTAGATTTACGTAGGTACCCCTTTCAAAACATCGAGGACGATGTTTAGTTCTAGTATGGGGGGGATCTTCGATTTGATTTTGCCTGCAGCCGTTTGTTAATTCACCATATCCCGTTTTTACCACCAAATTTTTGCAAAAATACCAAAAATAAAATAAGTGTTTTGTCACAGTTTTGACTTTCCTAATGGGTAGAATGAGAATAATTTTTGACTCGATCGGGCGTGTTGAGCCCTAGCTAGTTCCTAAATTTTTGTGCTAAGCTAACCACGAGGTGAAGGACAAGAAGTGATAAAGTTAAATATAAGTTTATGTGCTGAGCAAATTTCTTCTAGAGCTTATATGAGTAACTTGTGGCTTTTTCTCCCATTAACTTTTAATCCGCCTAATCATACGTGCTCATTTCATTTCAACTAAGTCAATCGATGTTTTTAGAAAAAGCTTCAAATTTGTAACTTGATTTTTTTAAGCGAGTTTTCTCTGTTCTTAGTAAATTGCAACATTAAAATGCCAAAGAAGCATGAATGAAATATGAATGCAAAAATGCATGAATATTAAAATTATGCCAATGAAGCATACATTTGAGTATATGGAGCAAGTAAAAGATGTGTCGTGATATCCTACTCCGCTAACCGCGAGGTGGGGGTTCAAACTAAGACATCTTTACTTCTAGGGATTTGGTGTGTTGTGATATCTCGCTTAGAAGAAAGGTCTAGGTGAGGGTTCAAACTAAGACACCTATCCTTAGCCATTTTAGGAAGAAGGTGTTGATGTGATTTCCCACTACGCTAGCAACGGGGTGGGTTTTCAAACTAAGAACACCGGTCGTTGGTTGTGATATCCTACCAGGGAGCGAGGCCTAGGTAGGTGTTCAAACTAAGCAACGCATTCCTAGCTTTAAGAACTTATGATTATAATGATAAAGATGTTGCAAAAAGTTCTACAGTAAAATTTTCGTTCTTTAAAATCAGGTTACAAGGTCCTAATAAGTTGTTGCTTTGAGTCGTGATTCATCTTGAATTTCGACTATGAAAATAAGTTGATCTATGGTTGAGTTAAAATGAGTACACACATTTAAATCATATATCCATGTTGGGAGTTAAAAGTTCACAAGTCATAAGTATGAGTGCTTAACATTTAGACTTATATTGACAAATGATCTTGTTTAATTGCTTGGTTTGGATCTAGTGAAAAATCAGGGACGATGAATTTATCCGTCAGGACATCCGTAGATTATTCTATGGGCGCTTCTCATTCTATGATCCCAAATGTTGATAAAATAAAGGAAGTCAAACAAGCAGTCAAGAAAAGAAAAAGAAAAATCCAAAAATATTAAAGATAGTTAGTGTACATATCAAAAATGGTGAAAACGGGACTTGTCAAAGCTATTGATTCTTTAGTTTCCATTGACGAACGCTTTGCTACTTTTCGAAGTAATTAGTCGAGGGGGATCGAGATTCTTAGTTTTCTTGAATGTTTACTTCAAAACAGTGGTGAGAACGGCAATACTTAGTATGAGGGGCTTTTTGGTATGTGCTTAATCTAGACTACCATTTTCCTATTCTAAACAACTTAAATGATAAAAACATACAAAAATACTTTGTATTTGTATGTTTGATTTTGTATTGTGCTGATATCTGATATCAAGAAAAAGAACAAAAAGAAAGCTTAAAAATAACAAAAAGCCAAGCTACGGGAAGGACAAGGGCCAAGTCAAGTCGAAGTCTAAAGTCATCCGCTTGAAGAAAATACAACTTGAGGGGCTAAAACTGCCAAGCCTAAAGTTGTATTACAAAAGATTAAAAAGACAAGGGTCAAAGTTGCCAACCGAGTAGATATTGCATTTAAGTTATACAACTTCAGGGGACCAAACTGCTAACTCCCCCAAAAAAAGTCTTCTTTCCCGCCCCATACCTTCTCCTCTGCAAAACCACTTCTCTCCCTAGCTAAAATCATTTCATCCACCCTACTACCAACCCCCCAGTTGTATAAAAGCCTGTTGGCCAATCCCTCACCTTTCCCAAGTATCTTCAAGGCTTAAGCTTGACTCCAAGACGCACAAATGATATCCAAACGGCTGGGATTTGCTTTGGATTCAACTCACACAACAAGCACACTTCGTTTTTGTCCCAAAAGAGCCAAAGCTGCAAGTCCAAGGACTGCGGCTTATAAATCCGATGCTATTTGTAAGCCTTTGAGGCATCTAAGTTTAATCTAGTTTTTTAGTATTAATAACTTAGCTTGTTTACAGTTAATTCCAGCTTTTAGTTCATGCTTGCTAACACTTTCAAATTAAATGCAAGTTTGAAGTTTGAACTCAATACCATGTGGTAAGTTTCTTATCATATTGGTTTTGTGTTCAAAGAGTTCTGCAATACAGCTGGTTTATACGCTGCCTTATTCAAGTAAATCTAAAAAGGTTAAAGTAGTAAAGAGAAAATCATACAATCACTCTCAAATATACCACAGCTTATTGTATGGATGATAAGCCAGTTCTGGATGGGCTTATGGACTCTTACTAACTTGTTTTCTACAAGTTAGAGCTTGTAGATTGTTGATTTAGCCCTGTTTTGAGCAAGGGTGTTGTAAGTCTCTCTTTTTCTCACTTTACTCAGAACTGTTAGTTCATTTGTTAGCACTGTTAGTTTTAAGTTAATACTGCTAGACTGGGTCATGCTTATTTAAGTACTTTTTATTGATTGAAGTCTGCTTATAAGTATTTTAATTTGTCATTTGATAAGCTGTTTTTAATCAGTTTGAAATAAAAATGATTTTTGGAAATGTTAAAAGCTGTTTTGAACAAGCAGTACTAACTCTAAGTTAGTACTGCTAGTTCATTTTAGGAACAGTACTAACTCAACACTAGCAGTACTAACTTAAAGTTAGTACTGGTAGTTATTTTAGTTAATACTGGTAGTTATTTTAGTTAATACTGGTAGTTCATTTTAGATTATCAGCTTATTATCTCTGCTTATTAAAGATTTCCTTAGCTTTTTAGAGTATATTAAACCATTTTCCTTTACTTTCTTTAGGGGTAAGCTTATTTAAGCTTATTTTCCCTTTTCAAAGTATTTTCAAGTGTTCATCAGTTTTAGTTTTCTAGCTTATTTATCATTATAATCTATTTTGGTTGCTTAATCTTATCCCTAAATGCTTATTAGGGGTAGTTAATTATCTGTTTTAGCTTGTTTGCTTATTTCTTGTTTCATAGTGTTTTGTTTAAGCTAGCAGTACTAACTTAGACCAACAGTACTAACATATAACTAGCAGTACTAACTTCAAGTTAGTACTGGTAGTTAATACTGGTAGTACTGCTGTTAGTACTGTTGAGCTTATCTTATTTAATTTAGCTTAAATTGCTTTTTGTATTTGCTTACTTAGAGTTAGTTTAGCTTATTTGAGTTATCTTAAGTTTATTTGAGCTTATTTGTGCTTTAGTGTAAAAGTTTTAAGTATTCCTAGTTTTTATTCTTGTTCTAGCTTATTTTCTTTGCTATTTTTATGTGCTTTTGCTTATTTTTATTAGTTTTAGTGCCCAATCATTCCTTGTGACATTCAAACACAAATCATCAATCGTCTTGCGATTTTCCATCTCTAGCCTCGTTGGGACATAACGACCCGGGAACACTCTGTACTGCTTCCGGTTTCTTTGATTTTGTGGGTCCTGATCCTTGTTATATATTTATATATGTTTATGTTTATTTATATATAAAAAGGTGTAAGAACACGCGAGTCAAATTTTGGCGCCGCTGCCGGGGAGGCTGAGCAAGAATATCGTTACGTTTGACAGTTTGTCTTTGAACCTGTGAATATTTTCTTCTACAAAAACATAAAAAGTACAAAAATATTTTTCAATTTTTTTTAGAATAGTTGAATTTGTGAAATGAAAGTATTTTTGAAAGTTGTTTTTTTTTAGGTCCTAGTAAATTGCGTTTAAGCAAAAAAGGAAATGTGCAAAACGCTAAATTTTTTATAAAAACTTAAGGTAAAGCAAATAATTAAGTAATTAATAAATAAATAAATAAATATTTTTTTATATATGAATAGTAAAAACAATTAATAGAGGATAAGGGAAAGAAAAGAAAAAAAAAGTTTTCTAGGAAACAAACTCGAATTAGATATTTCTATAATTAATTGGGGGGCCTATAAATAACAAAATAAATTCCCATAACCATCTTCCCACTATTGCTCGAGACCGATCCAGAGAGATAAAAAAGAGAAGAAAATTTTTAGGGTAAAGGATTTTCTATTCTTTGTTTATATCTAGTTTTTATTTAATTCTTTAATCTAAGCCATGATGATTAGGTTTAATCATGAAAATAAATTAAGGTTTATAAATTAGGGTCTTAATTTTTTTAGATTTTATAGTTTAATGATGATTGTTGGATCATTGGTTCAATGGTTTCGGTGAATTTAATCACGCGTTAAGTGGTATAGAATCGTCACCGAATTATTCATTTAATTCACTGGCAGAAAATTAGGCAGTTTTGTAACGGTCCCATAACTCAATCATAAATTCTCATGAAAATAGAATAATGGACAACATACTGGAGATAACCTTAGAGAGTCTACTTTCCATAAAAGATGGTCCTCGTGAGTTTTATAATGGTCGGGATGTAGGGTCAAAAGTCTTTACAAAATCGTTGGAAGAATTGTGACAAATTTCCGTTTGGTTTGCAATTTTCTAAAAATACTTGGACATCTTGTTAGGCTCTAACTCACGTGAAAGTTAGGTTTAATATATGTGTGTGTCCCCTGAATTTCTTCTAAGGAGGTAAGGAAGTTTAATGGGTTATCTAACGTCATACTTTAGGGGGTCAGATTCGGGCCAATTTCTGACACTTTGGATTATTGAATTTCTAAAGGAAATTTAAAAAGGTAATGACTTAGGAGAGATAGAAAGTTCATAAACATTATGTAGCATGGGATTTTTGGTTTGAATTGTGGAATCACGATATAGGTGAAGTTTCCAACGAAGACATGCATTCCCTTAATCCTTCCTATGAAATTACTAACTCCTCTATTTGAGTTTTCCCTAGGGTCAAGTTTTCTCCTCATGATCCAATTATACATCATTCGTGTCATGATGTTTAGAGGGAAGTTAGGGTCAATGTAGGCCTTTTCCACATGCACATGGCTAATGTTGCATGGTATCTTGAGGTTTGATGGGCACCCTTCTGTAATAATGGGGTTCCTTAGAAATATCGAAGGGATTGGACTACACATGAGGTACTTGTGGTATGCGAGTTCACTCATAGTTGGGAATATATCAAAGTATTCCACTCCTACCTCTTTGGTTGTTGTACTCCCTTCCTCTTCAGGTTATTCTTCACTAGAGTCATCATTCTTTCTAATTAACTCAATAAACATGACTTCTCCATCATCCCCCTTTGTGCAAACGACCTCGGTGTTGGATGATTGAGGAACCAATCCGAGCGATTTGAAGAATGAATTGAATTTGAGGACTTTTTCAGTGATGAATGCAATGGATGGATCAGGCGGTGTAGAGGGGTTGACATGGATATTTTTCGGGCTGTTCTTTTCTTCTTCCTCGTTCTCTTTTACTTTCTCATCATAAGAGCCGCTTTGTTTCTCGGAATGGATTGTGATGGCGTTGATCAAACCTTGGACATGGTTTGAGCATTGTGGGTCCGTATTTGGGTAAGAACGAGCAGACAAAACTGGGAAAGCACTCAATTTCTGGTTCTTGACTGTATTGCTAGGCAGGCCTCCCACTATTCGATCTGTGATGGCCTTCAACACTGTGTCGATCTTGTTGGTCATCTCACTTTGTTGTTGTTTGAAATCAGATTCAAATTTGGATAGTCTAGCGTTTTGAGATGCCATAAAATTGGATACCAATCCTTCAAGATTTGATTGATTGTTAAAGCTTTGAGGACGATTGTTGAAGGAACGATTTGGGATTGAACCGTTGGGTTGGAACCAGTTAGGTGGGTTTGAAAAATTATTTTGAGAATTTTGGGGTTGTCTCCACCTAAGGTTCGGGTGACTTCTCCGTGATGGATTATAGGTGTCACCAATATTGTTTTGCTCTGGCTTGAAAGTATACCACTTACCTCCCGCTTCATCGGTACGCGAGGATGCGTATTCAACAAAGGCTTGTTCGGGATCTTCCATGCAATACCGAGTGTCGTGAGGACCACTACAGATCTTACACGAGGTAGTGATTTTGTTTACTTGAGTAGGTTGTGTTGGAGCAAGATGAGCTTCCATCAAGCGATGGACTTAATTTTCGAGCTCGATGAGGTGGCGGTCGAATGTACTCGGGACATCTTGAGGCAAAGCGATTGCCTTGACCAGTTTAGCGAAATCCCTTGGGTCGTTCCAACTTTCATTGTCATAGAGGGCGAGGTCCTCTAATAATGCCCAGGATTCTTCGGCATTTCGGTCACGAAGCTTACCACCAGCCGATTGGTCAATGGTTCGTCTTGTGACGGGATTGACACGGTCATAAAAAATTTAGACTTGGAGCCAAAGGTCGATGCCATGATGAGGGACTTTTTACAGTAAGTCCTTGAAACGAGTCCATGCTTCAGATAGAGATTCTCCATGATGTTGTTGGAACATCAGGATATCATTGCGGAGTTTTGCGGTCCTTGTCGGTGGAAAGAATTGAGCAATGAAACAAGTAGTAAGATCCTCCCATGTGGTGATGGATCCTGCTGGAAGACGTTCAAGCCAATTGCTAGCTTGATCGCGAAGGAAAAAATGAAATAAATGCAGACGCGTTCTTTCCCCATTTTCACCATCATGGTCAAGTAAGTCCACTAGTTTTAAGAAATCCTTGAGGTGTTGGTTTGGATCCTAGGACCGAAGTCCGTGGAATGAGCATCCGTTTTGCACCAATCGGATGGTGTCGGATCAAAGAGGTACCATGTTGTTCCCTACAGGGAGCTCAATGGTATTCCTGTAACCCTCGTGGCTAGGTTTGGAGTAGTCTTCAAGAGTACGGATAGGATTCTCGTCTCCCATGATGGTTGACGAGAATGAGTTACGAAACAATTAACACAAAGAAAAGATAGACTACGAGAAAGCTAATATGCAGAAATTAAATTCTTACTTGAAAGGACTCAAGCAAGTAGAACTAAGCGAAACTATGATCAAAACCTAACTATTCCCCATGCAGCGGCGCCAAAAACTTGATGCGGTTGTCGTAAGGGACTTTTACAAGAAGTTTTGCAACTCCTAGGCATAGTACCTAACCGTTATAGTAGTAGAATAGGCAAGACTCGAGGTTGTTATCATTCTCTAGGGGAATATGTTGGGAAGGCTTGATCACGGTCTAACAGAATTCTAGGGGTTGAGGGAAGATTATTTTTGTATTTTTGTATTTTTATATTTTATAGAAAGCAGGTAAATCATATGTTTGAGAGATTTGGTTTGGTTTTAGCTATTAAACTAAATAATAAACTACACTAATGGTGATAACAATATAATAAAAGATTGTATTCATTTAATCATGTATTACTCCCTAGATTACTTCTTGTCACACTTGTGATGATCTATCTAATTATTTCCTAAGTTATGAAAGAATTACACGAACCCGTCGTCTATTTAATATTCCGTTAGGGCAACGCGCAAGTAAGGTAGTATAAAGACTATTATAAGGCCTCTAAGAGTATATTAAATGCATGTGAAATATATTAAGAGTGGATAAACCATATTAGGGGGAAAGGTAGTATGAAGATTGTTACCCGATGGTATCCTTTCTACACAATCATATTTCCCTAGACATATCAACAGCGATACAGACAAAAGCTGGTTTTCTAAAGCCTAACATGCATATCCATCACAAGAAGCAACATCACTAAGATCTACATTCTAGGTTTCATACAATCATAAATGAACACAATAGGGAGTTTAGCCAAGCATGTTAAAGATAAAGCAAGAACAATAAATAATCAAACAACAAGACATATTGAATGATTAAGATAATCTTACTTGATTAAAACATGAATTGAAGGAGTTACAATAGGGTTTTGAAGCCCTAAAATCGTCCTAATAAGCTGCCAAACGAACTAGGGTTCGTCTCCCTTTTTTACTCTAAAGTTACACACTTAAAACCCTAAAAACGGATTTGTATATATAGATAAATCGCTGCGACGGCGTCGCGTTTTAATCGTGACGCCGTCGTGAAAGAGAATATTCTAGATCTTGGGCTGGGTCGTGCGAGCTGACGCCGTCGTGAAATCTTGTGACACCGTCATGAGATGAGTTGTGACGGCGTCACGTGTATTTTGTGACGCCGTCTCCAGCCGCTGAGAACATAATCTTGAGAGATGTTGATGTAGGTCCGTAGTCTCATCCGTTTCTTCTCTAAATAAGCCCAAGTCACGTGTATTTCCTCCAAATGTATTCCAAATGCTAAATACCTAAAAATGAACGATTAAGTACCTATTTTTGGGCATAAATGCACGATTTAGGGGGTTAAATGACCCCAAAAAAGTATATAAAATGACACCCCGTCACATGGTATGACAAATTATCGAATTTTCTTGTTGAAAATGGATTTACTAAAGGTATTGTTGGCCTAACACTTTTTCATAAAAGACACAACAATGACATTTTGTCAGTCCAAATCTATGTTGATGACATCATTTTTGGGTCCACAAACCTAGAATATTCAAAAGGATTTAAAACTTTAATGAAACCTAATTTTGAAATGTCGATGATGGGTGAGATGAAATTCTTTCTTGGTGTACAAATTCATCAATCTCCAAGTGGTATTTTTATCAATCAGTCAACATACGCTTTAGAAATTCTTAAGAAACATGGTATGGAAACGTGTGATAGCATTGATACTCTAATGGCTACTTCACCTAAGCTTGATGTTGATTTACAGGGAGTTCTCGTAGACCAACGGAAATACCATGGAATGGTCGGGTCTCTTATGTATCTAACAATAAGCAGACCAGATATTCATCATGTTCTATGTATATGTGCTAGATATCAAGCCAGTCCTACAGAATCCCACCTCAAAGAGGTTAAACGGGTCTTTCGGTACCTAAAAAGAACCATTAACATGAGACTATGGTATCCAAAGATACCCGTTTTGAACTAATCAGCTTTTCAGATGCTGGTCATTCAAGTTGTCTGAATACATGAAAGAGCACGTCTAGTGGAACTCAATTCCTAGGTGAAAAGATACTATGTTGGTCGTCGAAGAAACAAGATTTCACCACTTTATCGAAAGCCTAGGCCGAGTATGTGTCTTTATCTGCGTGTTCCGCTCAAACCCTATAGATGTGATCATAGCTCATAGATTATGGCTTCTTTTACAATAATATCCTAATTTATTGTGACACAAAAAGCGCCATAGCAAAAAACCTAAACCCTAAAATTTTCTCTCCCTCTAGGGGCGATTTTTGACCGCCATGTAACCCAATCCAATCCGCTCTAAAACTGCCTATTCTAATCGTTCTCCTCTTATTCTTCTTTGTGAGACTATTAGGAAACGTTTAAGATCTGATTGGTTGGTGTTATATGGTCGATTATCATTGTTATATCTGCCACTATATCATTTTTTTAATTGATCCTTATTGCGCATGTGTTTTTAACCCTCAGCTTCAGGGTTGAACGCAGGTTGTCATTCAAGATTACCCTATTTTGGGTGGTCGATTTTGTTTGCTGCTTGGATATCACGCTTGTTCTTGCATCGCTTATTATATATTGGCGCTTGGTTGGGTACTGGATTTGAAGATCTTTAACGACGATCTTAACCTTATTTTTTTAGGGTTTTTGGTCTATTATTGACGGCTGAAAGTAAACCCTAATTTTTAGGGTTTTATCATATTTATCATATTAATTGTAAGTGGCTTGATTATCATGGTACGTGGGTTAAGGGAGATGCAAGATTATCTTTGGTAGGGTTTCAATTCTTTATTGGTTGTAGCCTTGAAGTGCTCTGTGTTGCGTTGGATTACATTCTTATTAAGGTTATTGTTATTCAAACTCTCTTGGATAGTAATAATAGTTGCTGCATAGATCTATTGCTGCTCGGAGTGTGATCTGGTCTGGAGTAGATTAGAATTTTAAGTGTTTTTAGGGTTTTTTTGTCGAAAAAGTATCGACTCTTGTGGATCACTGATTCTTAGAAGTTTTGATTGGTCTGGATATCGAATTGGGTGTTTAAAGTGTGTCTTTAGATCGCAGCTTAGACTCACTTTGATTATATGCAGCATGAATACAATTAAGCTTCATGTTTATCATGAATTGTTGATCATCGTGGCTGCTATGTTTTTACTTATCATGGGTGCCACTACGCATGCTGGTTTGTTTCTTTTGTACGCTGATATGGAAGTTAGCCGGTTTGGTTATTGGATGTCTTTGTAATCGCTCGGATCTGTTCTCGATCTTGATTTGCATTACTCTAACTTGTATCGTACCTGGGCTGGTGCAATATGAGGAAGGGTTTTGTTTTTTAACAGATTTGGAGTCTACGTGATGATGATGGTGGTGCTACATTCTTGATCTACTCGTTTCATCTATTTTCATCAGGAAGTTAGCCAATATATGTTGATCATGATTGGTAAACATATATGTTTGGCTATGGTTTGTTATACGGAAGTTAGCCACGACGGCTATTTTGAGTTATTGGTATAGTTCAGATCTATTCTTGCTCGTTGTTTTAGGGTTCATTTGCATACTAACTGTGATTCCCTTCCAAATAATAAAAAGGTATGATAAGAACATATAGGCTACTACGGAGGTTATTATCTTGTTGCGTTCTTATTTTGTAGTCATAAAGTCATAGTCATATCATATGTAAAAGTAGACTATAAAATTTGTTGCTTGTAAAGGTCCATTCTGGACTAGAGATAAGGCGGATATTCCACCCTTATCCTTTGTACTTCATTGTTTTTGGGTATAATACAATTTACCGGGGAAACCCTTTACCCGAAAAAACAAAAAGCGCCATAGCTATTTCGTGCAATCCGGTTCAACTCCTCCGTACCTAGTATAATCGCGTCCCCGCTCCACTTCTAAAAGAACACGTTAAAAGGGTACAACTGAATTATACTTCGTTAGGACTGAATACCAATTGGCAAATCTATTTACGAAAGCCCTTCCAAAAGATCGGTTTTAAGTATTTAGTCAACCGAATTGGTATGAGATGTTTTACTCCTCATGAGTTAGAAAGTCTTAACGAATCATCATCATCTTGAAATATCAAAAGAAACATCTCAAAACATGTACATATTTTCAGAAAAGCAAAATATAAAATCAAAAAAATCTATAAAAGCAAAACACAAAAACATAAAACCTAGAAAAATCCAAAAATATTTTCATGATATAAAATAAATTTTGAAAACATTTTCGTAAAACCTATCAAAAAGAAAACACAAAAATATAAAAATGAAAATACCAAAAAGAATCTTCTCCGACACGTCTCTCGTTAAAGAAACTATAGTTATTTCTGACGCTGAACATTAGTTCCTGTCAAAGAAACTATAGTTAAATCTGATGTTGATGAAGTCCCAATGGTTGCTCCTAATAATGTGAAGGTTTTTTTATGAAAATAATTATTTTTTATTTATATGCTTCCGTTTAGTTATGTTCATATTGGTATGTTTTCGATAGAATTTGTTTACATTTCATTTAGTTTATGAGTTGCTGATGAATAAAATATTCTTCTAATGTAACGTTGGAAATTTATTTTGACGTTTTTGATGCTATACATTTTGGTAACGATGATGTTAATATGAACAATGATGCTAGCACGAAGAATTACATTAGCATAAAACATAAATATGTTATCAAAATTAACATATGTTTTTTCCAAAATAAGTTTCTACAAAAGAAAGTATATTTGGTGTTTCAAAAATTAAAACTAAACCATTATTAAGATAATAATATCTTTAATTTAATATCAATTTTTATTTATATATATTATAAATAAAATGATTGATGTCAATTACGAATCTAATAATATACAACACATTTTATATACATTCTCATATAAAATACACAATCTAATATATTTTGTTATAGAATTAAGGTATATGATGCTCAACAATAGTTTCTGTCAAAGAAATTATAATGATTTCTGACGATGATGAAGTCTCAATGGTTGCACCTAAGAATGCAAAGGTTTTTGATGGAAAAAAATATTTTTTATTTATATGCTTCTATTTAGTTATGTTTATTTTGGTATGTTTTTGATAGAAAATGTGTAAATTTCATTTAGTTTATGAGTTGTTGATGAATAGAGTATTCTTCTAATGGAATGATGTAAATTTATTTAACGTTTGTGATGCTAAACATTCAAATAAGGATGTTGTTAATATGAACAATGATGTTGGCAGGAAGAATTATTTTTTCATCGTTCCAAACACGAATTCTTACTAATGAACTAATGAAGATGATATGATTATTATTTGTTGAACTTCCTGTTAGGTGTTATTGTAATTTGAGTTAGAAAGTTAGGGCAATCTTTTAAGTTATATGTGTTTATCTTGTGGAATGTTTGAGTACTGATCAGAAACTCTCTTAAAGCCATCAACAACTTTGTCAGCAACTTTAAAAACCATCATAAAGGCATAAGCAACTCTATTAAAACTCATTAGTAAATCATCATAAAGTTGTCAGCAACCACTTAACATTAAACAAGATTTTGAAAACACCATCAACATATAATGAAAAAGCCAACAATATACTCAGCGATCAACATTAACAAGTCTCTGACACCTATCAACAACTCTTTTCAAAGCCCTCAACACATTGTAAACCCATCAACAACTCTTGACAAAGCCATCAACAACTTTTTGAAAACTCAAACTCGACGACCAACAAAACTTTTTAAAATTAGCTAATTTACCCATTGTATTTAGTAGTTTTTGAATCATCGTTTGATAATATTATCAATATTATTCATATTATTTAACTTTTTACCAATATTAAATTCTATATTTTTATGTATTTTTTTCAACTATGTTCATGTTTTCGTTATATAATTAGTAATCACGTTACAACACAACACTTATCCAACATGTAAAAATACTTTAGGCAAAAATCTATCTCAAAACTTTGTGCGTATACGAGAATCTAAAACTAGTATCTTATTAAAACTCATTTACCTTAATTATATGTGTTGATGATGCTTGATAAATTTTATAGCATGTTGGTTGAATGCGCCATAATTTTCATTATGTGATGTAAATAGCTCATCAATTGCCTTTAGTTAGATCTCATAATGATGTAAACGTAGGAATTTGCACATCCTTATTAGCTCGGTTAGATTTGCCAAATCCAGAATCTATATATCAATTCTTGTGAATTGCAAATTAGAAAATATAACACAAACATACATCAACATTATACAAACAAGTCAACTCATATAAAAATTGTAGATTATCCATGTCATGTTGTGGCAATACAAAGACATTAGCTCGTATATTATCAAGGTACAAGGTTAAAGTAGCTGAAAATAGACACTAGTCGCAAGTTCTTTTTAAATAAAAACACCATGTCGAATTTTAAAAACCATTTACATCATGTTAAGAAAACTTAGTACTTTGCACATTTGCATCCTTTGCTTTGAAAAAAAGGTCCACTTTTTATAAAACATAGTTTTTAGTTTTTACGGTAAGTTTTATCAAAAAATCTTAAAAGGTACTCGATCATTGTTTTTTATGATAATAAATGTAAGACGAAACGTTCGATAAAAAGAAAATATGAAGATGATAAATATGACATAAACGAAGATAAAAAGAAAAATATAAAACATATGATCATTACGCTTAAAATATAAAGGTAGTTAAAAGGTCATTGCACTCTGGTTAAAATAAGTGATTAAAAAATTAGAAAACGTATGATTGTTTTTTATCATATCAAATAAATAATTACATGATGCTCGTGTTACTGCCATTGATCGTTTGTGGTCGGATCACAATCTCATTCTTTTTCATGTCTCTAAATCCGACTTTGGTCCTACTCCTTTCAAGCTTTTCCATTCCTAGCTACATTCGTGATTCATTTGATGAAGTTATCAAAACGGAGTTACCTAAATTGGAGGAACATAACTTTGGAAGGAAGCACTTATCTCATGAAAGATCTCGCCTCCTCAAAGCTAGAATTAAAAAATGGCATTCTGAAACTAAAACTTTTGATCGTGTCACTAAACATGATAACTTGTAATTTATCAAGTCTATAGAAGAGAAAATTAAAGTAGGTTCTGCGAATGATGATGACCATGATTCTTGTATTAAGTTCTTAAAGAGGTGGACAGATTAGATACCTTTGAATCCTTTGATCTATTTCAAAAGGCGCGTGTTAAATGGGATATCAAAGGTGATGAGAACTCTAAATTTTTTCACGGGCTGATAAAGCAAAAAAGGAGAGCTCAAATGATTCACGGTATCATGAAAGAAGGTGTTTGGATTTTTGATCCTTCTCAAATTAAGGAAGAGTTTCTCGACTTTTTTAAAGAAAAGTTCAAAGACCATGATTCGAATGTGGATTTCCCTCCGTTTGCTAAATCTTTTAAATTATGTGCTCTTGGACATGATAGCTTAGAGACTCCTGTTTCTTTAGATGAAGTTAAGAATGCGGTTTGGGATTGTGGTAGTTCCAAGGCTCCCGGCCCCGATGGGTTCTCTTTCGCTTTTGTAAAGAAATATTGGGATGATATTAAAGTTGACATTTTAGAGTATGTAAATATTTTTCTTGATATTGGTTCTTTGCCTCATGGATCTAATTCTTCTTTCTTCACTCTCATTACAAAGGTTAGCAACCCTATTTTCATCAATGATTTTCGTCTCATTTCTCTCATAGTCGTTCATTACAAAATCATAGCTAAAATTCTAGCTAATCAGCTATCTAAGGTGATTGATAAGATTATTAGTCACGAGCAATCAGCCTTCATAGTTGATCGTCAAATTCTTGACGGTCTTCTTACTCTTAGTGAGATTGTCGAATGGTTCAAAAAAAGAAGAAAAAGTTGTTAATTTTCAAGATTGATTTTGAGAAAGCTTTTGACTCGGTGAGCTGGAAATATTTAGACTTTGTGCTTCTTAATATTGGCTTTGACTCTAAATGGTGTTTTTGGATTAGAGCTTGTTTAACCTTATCGCGGGTCTTATAAGAGGCGTCAAATTCGGTTCTCCTGAAGTAACTATATCTAATTTATTTTATGCTGCCGGCGTGATTATCACTAACGAATGAAATGCTAATGATTTAGACAATATCATTCGTGTTTTACAAGTCTTCTACTTAGCTTCGCGTTTAAAAATTAACATTCAGAAATCTAATGTTTACGGCATTGGGGTTTTGGATGTTGATGTCCCTTCCATGGCTAGTAATTATGGATGCGCTTCAGGATCCTTTCCTTTTACTTATCTTGGGTTACCCATTGGTTCTAATATGAGTTTGACATCGAGTTGGCAGGTTTTATTGGACAAGTTTCAATTGAAGTTATCCTCGTGGAAGGCCAATCTCCTTTCTATAGGGGGCCTTCACACCTTAATAAAAGTTGTTCTTGGTAGCCTCGGTATCGATTATTTCTCGATCTTCAAGGTCCATGAATCTGTTCTAAATTTCTTGGAAAGATCCCGAGCAATCTTTTTTTGGAGGTTCTCACGAAGTTAGAAAACTAGGTTGGATTAAACATAGGTAGTCTTAAAGCTTTTAACCTCGCCCTTCTCCAAAAGTGGCATTGGAGGTTGTTATCACATAAGAACGCGTTATGGGTTAAAGTTATCAAAGCTTTACATGGTCAGGAAGGTGGTTTTGATAATAATGGTTGCATCTATAACGGTACGTGGGCTAGAATTGTTGGTTCCTCTAATTTTCTACACTCGAATAACATTATTCCTAATAGTTCCTTTCGTTCCAAGCGGGTTATGGCATGCATATCCGTTTCTGGAAAGATATTTTGGGTAGGAGTCTCTCCTTTATATATTCGATATAATAGGCTATACCGATTAGAGCATGAGAAATATTGTCTTATTATTGACCGCATTGATCATGGCCAGTGGCGTTGGAATTGGTCGAGGCCTAACCTTTGTGCTTGAAATTCTGGTGATTTACTCGACATCCGTTTTGAAGTTAGTTCTACAGAAATTAACGAGGTTGAAGATACTTGTGTGTGGTTGTTGGGCACTGATGGAAATTTTTATGTAAAGGACGCTCGATGCATTATTGATTTGAAGATTCTCCCTTCTTTGGCTCCATCGACAGTTTGGGACAAAAACATTCCTCGAAAGGTCAATATTTTTATTTGGAGGTTGAGCTTGGATCGCTTGCCTCATAAGTTGAATATTTTGTCCCGCGGTATTGATATTAAGGCGATCTCTTGTCCCTCTTGCAATGGTAACGTGGAATCTTCAAATCATATTTTCTTTGAGTGTAATATTGCCAAGGACATTTGGATGCTTGTTCGTAAATGGTGTGATATTTCTTTTCCTCCTTTTACTTCGTTTGAGCATTGGAAAGGTTAGTTTACTTCGTGGCAGGTGGTTAAAGAGAAGTCTCGCCGCTTATCAAATATTTTTTCTTCTTCTCTTTGGTGACTTTGGAGGTATCGTAACATTATTACTTTTCGTTCACACCCGATAAGGAAAAGTGACATTTTTGACATCATTCGCCTTTCCTCGTATTCTTGGCTTCATCAAAGGGGTCACATGATCTGTAATTGGATTGACTGGCATAAATCCCCTATGCTTCTCTCGAGTAATGGTTTAGGATGACGCCTATTTTTTCTCCTCTCGTGTTCCCCTAGGCTTGTTTGTGGTTGCATAAAAAATGCTTTGTAGTGAAAACCGATGGTGTAACAATCTGTTATTTCAGGTCATTTTACGACTCAATACTTTCTATTATTTATTTTTAGGGTTTAACGCGTTTGTTTTTAATTTTCATCGTTTAGTTAAATCGCGTAAACTAAAAATCATAATTCAACGTAAACGAACATCAAACAAGTAAAAGTTTACGTCAAGCAAGTGTTATATAATTATTACAAGGATAATTTATAACTTTTCATATTTTATTTTTATTGGTTACGTAAAACGTTTACGGTTCGTAATAAAATACATTTAAGCATACACGGAAGAACCTATACCTATCTATACTTCAACCAATACCCACTATTATACCCAATACCCAAAATTAAATCATTTACTTATAAACCCCCATATGGTCGGTTTTACCTGGAAATAATAACCAAAGATTAAATCCAAATTTACTCACTAAAGTCATTTCAAATTAATAACTACCTTCCTTTGACTACCCACAGACCTATTCTTTCAAGAAAAATGCACATGCTTAAATCAATTTAACCACAATGTTACCTCATCCTCCTAGGGAGGAGGAAAGCACCTTACACACTTGTACCCATACCATAAAACCACTTCTAAAATCCCTTGTTTTGCTAGGAGGTTTAGATTACACTTGCACTATAAATAGAAGCCCTAAAGGTAAGACTTATACATAAAATTCACTAGCAAAATTAATTAAACTCTCTCTTGTTCTCTACATAAACTCACGGCTCAAAATTTATTTCTACGATTTCCATAGTTTTGATTCTAGCAAGGTTATAATAATACAAGTATCATTAGGGTTACTATCTAAGGTGTATCAAGGTAATTTGGAAGCTATGGTTTGTTAATCAATGGTTTATAAAAAGGATTTTGGGTTGAAGAAACTAGGGTTTACATCTCATTCACTCATATAAGGTCCATTATAATCTCCATACTTTTGTGATTACTTCATTTGTTTATATACATATGGTTATATTGTTAATCACCACTTAAGATTTATTTTATAAAGTTATAAAATAAAACAAGCATATTTATAAATCAAATATATATGTACACATAATAAGATGATGTTTATAATGTGTTAGATGCAAGAACATGATTTATTTGATGTTATACAAGTGTGGATTAATTTATAAAGTTACTTGATAAATTAATTGTTAAAAGTTATTTATAAAGTTTATACCTAAATAAATATTGAGGACATTTCATTGGGACTTTTGGATACAAGTTAATGGACATAAAAGTGAGGACATCAAGTATACACAAAATGTGTTATTAATTAAATTAGAGGACTTGTAATAATTTAATTATGTCAAAAGTTTATAAAACAAATTTTATAAAACCTATATATATATATTTAGATATATATATATTTGTATTTATAATTATATATATATATATATATATAGTTATATCTTTAACATATATATGGCGAACTATGAATGGAATATATATGTTTTAGTGACTGTAGCCACATCAATGATGACATGGCACCAACAGGTTGTTATTTCGAAATTTGTATAAACATTTGTATGTTGCACATGATTCGATCCTTATGGACCTATGATTAACTTCTAATAAGTTTACCAAACTAAGCCAACACATTCATTGTGTTTTCTAATATAAAAAAATAAAAATTTGGTTTGATTTTCATCCAAGTTTCTTTTAATTTTGGGAAAATATATCAAGTATATATACTTTCACTTAATTATACTTTTTAAGTTAATCCAAATGCATAATATCTAGTAGCTTACTCAAAACCTTTCTTTATTGATTATTCATCATAAACATTAATAGCCTTATGTTTTTTTTAATTCAGGCTTGTTTGCAGCCTTTATGATTGGTTTTCGTACAACAATAACACATTTAAGATTTTGTCGCATGTTTACCACAAGAATTTTACTTCATCTTTTTCATTGATTACTTTGTTTATAACTTCATGATGGGTCCACTTACATTAGCTATTCAGCCATCAGGTTAGGCAAATCCATTGCACACATAATGGATGTCTGAAGAATTTGTGTTAATTACAAATTAATTATAGTTTTCTCCAGGTACGTCTAATAAAATAAGATCTCTAACTATTTTCAACTAAAAATATTCAAACCTTTAGTTGTATATTGCAGGAAAATTTTTGTAAAGCCAATGTGTGCTAAAGGGCACAGCCCACAACAGACCCTTGGGTGCTCTAAGTATAATAGTCAAGTAGTACATCAAAAGTTTATTTACAAATTGCTATTTTTATTTTTACCCACTTTTTATTCCAAATGTAGGAGGCTTTGGGTTTATTTATAAACAAGATGGTAATTGCAATTTAAATTAAAGAGTTTTGTTAAAGAACCTATGTAAAAACTTTTAATGATATATAGGTGAATAATTTTACAGTTTTTATTTTACACATAACCTGTGGAGCGCAATATTAGCAGATTATCTTTTGGATGAAAGGATGCATATTTTCGGTGTAGTCGGCTGCATACTCTTCCTGTTTGGTTCGACCATAATCAGCTTATAGTGGTAAAGCAAATTACATAAATATTATTACTTCTATACCTTAGATAGTTATATTTTAGGTATGATTTCATTTTATTTCGATGTGTAACTAATTGTATGATGCTGGAATATTACGTGTAAAGGGATATCAATCCGGGACAAAGCACCTATAGCAGCCTTTGATTTTCACTCCATCTGTGACGATGTGATTGCAGGTTAGTTCATTTTATTTTTTTATAACCATTTAGTACAGTATCAAATGAGATTTTTACATGCGAGATTACTTCATCTCAGTTGGTACGGAGGCTGGTGTTTTTTTTATTGTGTCATTCACTAGAGGCTCAAGGTATCGGGGTGGAGGTTATCCATGTCCTCCAAGGTCTCTTCTTTTTCCATGTTCCCATTCGCATATTTTGTACACTCCTTTGTAGTTTTGTTCCTATGTCTTGGTAGCACGTTTTTTGCCAACGGTTGTATCTCTCAGTTAACTGGTAATTTCTAACAGGCTGTTTGCCATTCCTGTGCTACCAAGTGCATAATAAAGCTGATTCAACGTTTATAATAGTGGGATTATCATTAAGTAATCTCAGCAATTCCGTGTACCCGTTTAGGCAACATCAAAAACATAACCTAATACACAACAGTGCTCCCCGGTTCAAGGTAGTGTCCGGAATTTAAGGTAAAATCACAGGCTCGATCTTGCATCTATTGTTTGCAAATTAATGTCTTCAAAGAAATGCCAAGATTACCAGGTGTTCCTCTTTTTGTTAATCTCCAGTTCGACCCACTACCTTCAAATGTAAGACCATGTCAATAATAGTTGAACAAACTATCTAGATGTTGACTTTATTTGTAGTCCCCTGAAAAGTGAAAATATAGTTTGTTCATCTCGATTGCTGATTTATGATCATATAAAATAAAAAAATTTAGTAGAAATGTCAATACACGCCATCACTTAGCTTTTTGGACTTAATAAGCAATATGCATGGTGTTTTAAGCTGGTTGCTTATTATATTGCTCAAGCTTGTATATAAATTTATATAATTTTTATATTATTTAAGGGTGTGAATTACAGGTATGCAGGATTAAAATAAAAGAAGATAGATGATAAAAGATATTGGTCCAAAGACTTCCACATACACATCTATAGAGGAATACATGAGAAAGTCATGGAACTTTCTCTTCACTTATGTTTGATCATTTATTACTTATTTTTAACCAATTGTTCGAGTTTTTGAAGATAGTGCTTTAGAACACATATCTATTTTTTGTGTTTAAAGGCTCGAGGTTATCGGTCACTATAGGATGGAAACGTGATGGGACTGGACACCTTGGACTGATATGTAGGGAACTGATGGTGCAATGGTGCCGGCTGGTGAACCTCATTCTGTTTCATCAACCACTATGGAAAGAAAGGTAACCTGGGTTGATATCATGTGAATGAGTGTGAAATGTTGCATGTTATATTTTGAAGAAAATACATTTGGGATTGTTATTAATTTGATTAAAATGCTTTTCATAAGTTGCTTTATTAAGATTAAGATAGTTTTTTTGGCTTTTGTAAAAAAGTAGCTATAGACTTAGCAAGTGGCGGAACGAGGGTTATCGGGCTTCAGGTAATTCATTGAAGGTAAACCATTAAGGGGCGTTAGGATGTGCTGGAAATTGATGACCGATGGTAACAATCAGTTTACTGTACTGATGTTTAGCAAAACTGAGCATGAGCCGAAAGAGGCGAACCCTGACAGATTTTGATAATGGGAGGCGTTATAGAAAAGAACCTACATAGGCCTGAGCCATAACCGGAGCCACATAATGAAGGGACACAGGAGCTGGAACGAAGGTGGAACTGCAGCCTTCAACATGCATCGTGTGCGTCTTCAACGACTTATAACTTCATAATCAAACACTGCCTGCATTAGTTCAAACTTGTCTTGAAATAAACTAATCAATCATTAAATAAATAAATAACCCACCAAATACTATAACCTAAAACCTTAACAACATAAAAAACGAAACAATGAAACAAATACTATAAAAAAAAGATTCAAAACTTAGTATTTATGCCTCTAATGATTAAAAATCAATACGATGATAATTATACAAACAAGCTTACACCATTAGCTTTAGATCAGAATCTTTTCAAAACAAAAACAAATGAAATATTTGTTTAAAGAATACTTATAAAGTTTGGAGAGGACAATTTTGAGATATTTGATAAGGGCGGCGATTGATTTGGTTATGAAGGCTGCATTTCTCGATTTTCAAAAAAACAATGAGTATGGAAGATAAAGTGAGTTTCCATGTTTGGTGTATAAAAATTTGATCTGTATTAAAATATGTCTATAAAAAGTGTGTTAAAAAAATAAAATCTATTACACGTTATTTTAAATATAAAAAAAGGAAGACACACCTAATTATGAAAAAAAAATTCCTATACACTTTTATATTTATAATTATATTTACTCATCAGATAAAAAATACATATTTTGTTTTTTTTTAAAAGATTTGGATGAGTAGCTCATATAGAATAAAAAAAATGGAACCTAAAATAACTTACCATCGATTAATTATTTTTCAAAAATATAAAAGTTCCATCATGTTACTATTCATACATCTAAATTAAAAATATATATATTAGACAATTGAACTGGATGATACGATGCATCACATATGTCTATGGCCGAGTAATTCATAACATTTGTCAGTGTCACATTGAAAAGTAAGATAGTAGCTTGACCTTGTGTGTGTGAAACATAACTACAAAAATCAGTTGTACCAAATATATAAGAGTTACTCCACAAAGCAATATTCATGTGATCGTCCCATCAAAAAACAATTTACACAAATGCAAAAAAATTATAAAAATAAAGTATCATAAATATTGTTAACACAATCAACTAGATTTAAAAAAAAACTTTCATTCATTTTGACAGAGGAATAAAACAGGAAAGATTGGGTTAAAAATCTCTTATAAATTATTTATATTAGTTCACTTACTCTTTTAATTAAAATTGGAAAAAATTGAGAATTGGTTTTAGAAATACGCAATCATTGTTCTTCAATTCTAAAGTAGCATGCATATTTGTTTGCATGAATAAAAAAAATGAAATCTATACCAATGTTTTAAAAAACGGTTTTTATTTTGAACCGGACAAGCCACCGAGGACCAGGTTAACCTGTTTTCACGACAGTACAATGGCGGTTCAACCGAATTCTCGGCCAAAACCGGCTTGCGGTCACTCAACCGGCACACGGTACTCAGATCGATTTTTAAAAAAACAACAAACAACAGATCAGAATCAATAGGTTCAGAAAAGATCAAGTGTCGGTTAAATCCATAAACTTACATCCTAAGACGGCACGGTTAACTTAATACAAATTACAAAACAAAAATATATACTATTAAACCGACAAAGAATTTAACACAATTAAACGCATCGTATTGCATATACGAGAGATAAACACTCAAAAAATTAAAAAACAAAACAAACCGCCCGTCGGGCGGGTTAGGTAACTACGTATATATATATATTTATATTTTATATATTATTCTATATAGATTTATATTTATCTATATATATTTATATTATTATATATATATTTTATATATATATAATTTATTTATTATATATATTAATCTTGTTAAAATGGTGTAGGTGCCCTATTGTTTGTTAAAGTGAGAAGCTTAAAAATTGGCCAATTTGTTCATATTATGTTATTAGTTGTTGGTCCGTGTATAATTTGGTGGTTCGTGGCACTAGTTGTTGGGACTTTTGGTTCGTGTTAGAGAAATTGAGGTTCGCGATTTTAGTAATACAAGTTTCTTGTGTATCAGTTGTTTATCATAGTTTAGCATTTATTTGTTAACTCATATGTAACTTGTAAGAGTGTATCATTTAATTTGCGAATAAAATGTATATTTCTATTAGTAGTCTTTTGTGAAGCAAATGTATGTATCTTATGTATCCTGCTATATTTTGATGGACGTATCAAGTTTTTTTGTGTTGTACATCCAATTTTTATGTACTAGATTTATAATTTCTACGTATCTAATATTAATTAAATACACATATTAATTATTGATCTAATATGGTTATAGATCTCGTCTCATTTTAACATTTTTAGCTACTACATTACAAAAAACCTTTTTTTTATATATATATACTATATATATCTTATACTATTTATATCAAAACATTTCATGTATTTTGAAAACATACGATTTTTATAACTTATACATCTGTACTGATTTTAATAGTTCATTGAATGAGGATTTGTGCATTTAAAGACTCGAAAAACAGAGCTATAATAAGAAGTTATGTAATTTTACGAGATTACGCTTATTAAATATATAAAGTGTTTTTATAAAAACTGTATAAATTATAAACTGTACTGATTTAAATAGTACATTTCATGAGGATTCCGTGCATATAAAGAACTCGAAAAACGGACCTATAACGAAGAAGTTATGAATTTTACGAGATTACGATAATTAAATATATAAAAGTGTTTTTATAAAAACTGTTACTCTTCGAATTTGATACAAATATATAAATAATTTATGATGATAGATCATTTCAATACGAAACCGTAAATATAAAGAACTCTAAAAACGGAATTAAAACGAAGGAGTTATGAATTTTGCAAGATTTAAAGTTATAAAAATAGTTTTATAAAAACAATTAGAGTTTATTGTTTTGGCACAGATTTTTATAAAAACTGTGAGTATTTTATTTTGGATATTTTAACTCGTCACGATTTCATACATATAAAGAACAAGCGAAACGAAGTTAAAATGAGTAAGTTATGAGTTCTTAAAGATTTCGGTTAAATAGAAAAGACAAAAATCTAATTAATTTTTATAAACAATTTTCTGTATTTTTATAAAAAAATTAAACTATTTATATAATATCATTATATAATCAATAAAAATATTAAATCATGTATTATTAACAAATAATCAATTGTTGGGCAAATATAACATTTTATTTTACAAATAAAAATGCATAGACATTTATTTAACAAGTACAATTTAAATATTGGTTTGACTTTTATAAATTAAACAAAAACTATTAAGTGGTGATATAACTCTATAATTTATATTGTGGTATTTATATTAAATACGTTATACTCATACGGCCTATAATTAATTAGGTTGCATTCGGATTTCGCAAGACGTTTCACTTACTTGATTTATATAATCAATTCATTTCACTAGAAGTGAGTTCATAGCCCCGTTTTTATATAATTACAATGATTTACAACTTTTAATGTGAGTTAAATGCATTGTTTTACATTTGGACGTAAGTACACTTTAAACAAATTACGAGTTTGCCTAAGTAGCAATAACCCACTATGCCCATGAATCATGAACTGTTTATTACTGGTTGTAATCGCGAATGTTATGAATAGATCTATTTGGGATTGACATCCCCGTTCGGGTGTGTAGCACTCACTAGTTTTGGCAGTACCGAACTAACAGACGTATACCATGTCGGATTTGGATGTTGCGGGTGAACATCTACACGGGCACATTATTGACATTAATATGCATATACATACATGTTGTAGCTTCAGTGTTGTGAGCTTAGTGCAGTCGTAATTACATTTTGAGATATTGTATGTGTTACATGTCTTACCCTTGGAAATCTTATGGTCCTACTTAATACATTACTTAAACCTGTGAATTCACCAACTTTATGTTGACGTTTTAAAGCATGTTTTTCTCAGGTCAATAAGGTACAAGGGCAAGGATACATTGGATGTCGTCATTTTGAGAGTCACATTGCATAAAGATTTGTGTGCATTGCATTGGATAAATATTTGTTATGTATTAAAATCTTTACATTTACCAGGATGAACAAGTTAAGCTTTTAGCTTTTGTAACAAACAATTTCATTAAATCCAATGTATCATTTTCAAACGACTCATTTAGAGGTCGTTCTCTCATATCTTGTGCTATTGATCTATGAAGTAACACTCCCGGACCCTTATTCTGCTGCGACCCAATTTGGGGGTGTTACAGGTGGCTCGGCCTCTGTGAGCGAGGGCTTTTCTCTTGCCCTGTATAGGCAAGAGTTTTTTCATCCTTTTTGTAGCTTTCGCAGTTAAAGCCTTGGGTAGATGCTAGTCTAGGTTTTTTGCTTATTTTTGTAACACCCCCAAAATGGGTCGCAGCGGAAATATGTCCGGGAGCGTTACTTCATAATACCATTGCACAAGATATGAGAGAATGACCTCTAAATGTGTCGTTTGAAAAGTAATCTTGTAAAGTTTGGACACTAATGCACATCAGTTATGTCAAGCACCCTATTCACCTAAGAAATACATGCTTAAAAGTGTCAACATAAAGTGGGTGAGTTCATAGGTTTATGTAAGTATAAATGTTGAAATCAAATGTTTATAAAGTGTGTATGACCATTTCAATCCTTATAATAGTCACAAAAATGTAAGTATAAATGTTGAAATCAAAGGTTTATAAAGTGTGCATGACCATTTAAATCCTTATAATAGTCACAAAAATGTAAGTATAAATGTTGGACCGCAATTGTTTAAAGTGTGTATTGCCTATTATGCATTATCAAATGAGTGATTACGATTGCACCCCTAAGTTCATGACATTGTGGCTCCGACGTGTATGTATGCCAATCTTTTCAAGCACTGTAAGTGTTCATGTAAATGTAGTTCAATGTTTCCGACATGGTATACATTCGTTAGTTCAATCCGTCGAACTAGTGAGCGCTACTCACCCAGACGGGGATGTCAATCCCAAATAGATCTATTTTATAACACTCGCGCTTACTCCACCGTAATTAACAGTTCATGCCCCTTAAGCTAATCCATAATCATTTGAATGAAAGTAAAGTTGTTGCGTCCATAAGTGAAAACAATTGATGTATCCCACCGCGAGATATGTAAATGAGTATGTAAACGAGTTTTCAATCAATCATGTAAATGAGTTTGTAAACGTTCATGCAAACGAGTTTGTAATCAATCATATAAAGAGTTTGTAAACGAACATGTAAACGAGTTTGTAATTAATGTTAAATATAGTAAAGTAGAATAAAACAAGTATGTAAAAATATGTAAATGCTCGTGTTTACATCACCCTCACAGATGATAAAGTAATAGTACGAACGAGTAAAACTTATGAGGCTATAAACTCACCTCAAGTAATATCGAAAGTATAACAATCAAACGAAGAATATCGACACAATAGCCGGAATGAAACCAATTAATTAAAGTCATAAATAGTACGATTATTTAAAATAAATACAACCATGTATATATAAATTATATCACCTACCTATTTTTTGTTTTAATTATAAGTGTAAGAATAGCATTTGAGTTGCGTTTGAAAGCTAATGACCAAGTATATGTCTTCGAAGTATTTTCTAATCGTTAGAAAATAAATTATAGTCGTCCCGCTTGATTTAGCATTTTTATTATTTTTGTAATGATACTTTATATATAGTTCGATTGGTTTATAAAATATTATTTATAAAGTTTAAAACATATATAAATATTATATAAGTAACACTATATTATTTCGTAAGGTTTTTATAGCCCAAACGGCCCGAAAACACTCGTAAATCACATTTTATATTTCTAACAGCCCTTGTATTTTTATAAAAGTGCAGAAAATAAAATAGTGCACTAGAATCTTTATAAATTCATAACTTTCTCATTTTATCTCTGTTTTTAGCGTTCTTTATATTCACGAAATTGTATCGAGATAATCTATCAAAGTATTATGTTTACAAATTTTATCAAAATCTGTACAGTAACAGTATATATAAACTGTTATATATAAAAACACTTTTTATATATTTATTTATCGGAATCTTGCAAAATTCATATCTCCTTCGTTTTACATTTGTTTTTCGAGTTCTTTATATGCACGGAATCGTCTTGAGACGTACTATCAAAATATTAGGTTTGTAATATGCCTAGAAATTTGTGCCAAAACAGTATGTATAAATTATTTTTATAAAAGTAATTATATGTTTTAATTTATGACTTTCAACATGTTTTTATTTACTACAAGTCCACTAGGTTTAACAATACTACATCTTTTATATAATTAAAGTCCACTAAATTTATATCCATCCATATCACTTCCATTTCATGAATAAAATGTCAAGAAAAATTATTAATTTATAAAACTAGATAAATTAACTTATAAACAATGCTTCAACAATTAGTTAAATAATTAACCAACACATGTAGGATATCAAATAAAATGTTTTCTTGCATTCTAATGTATTTGTAAACTCTTTTCAACATGAGTATGTATTTACTTAATTATATAGGATCCTTGATTTCTTTGTAAACTTTATAAAATATAACTAACTGGTGATGTAACTAAATAATTAAGATGTATATATGTAAGAAAATAACATGAAAGTGTAGAGATTTTATGTGAACCTTGAGTGAATGAGAAAGATGAAGAACACAAATCTAAACCTATGCAAACCCTTATGTTTGTTACTAATCCTAACCCACTTGAAAAACTCTTGTATACTTGCTTGGAAAATCAAAACACCAAATGTTTATGGTTGTTGTTTGTAGGCCAGCTCCAAGAGAGAAGTGAGAAAGAGTTTTTGGTGATTTTTGTTTTGTGAGAATGAGTATGGAAGTCTTTAGCTTTTATAGTCCAAGTATGGTATGTTTATATATTAAACAAGTCCTTTAGGAGACAAAGTACGACAAGATAGATCAAAGCATGCATAAGGGTGTTGTGTTTGACGTGTGAAATGAACCAAGCGGACAAGGTGTGCAAATTTGGTGGCTTGAACATAATGGATACTAGTTTAGGGATTATCTAGTGGTTAAAGTTTAATGTTAAATAAGCAAAAGCAAAAGTTAGTGGATGATTTATGATTTATTATGGGGGAGGGCTGATTTTGGGAGTATATATGGGTAGGAAATAAATAAATTTTGGATATTAGGTATAAGTGTGGGTATTTGTTGAAGTATAGAAAGATGGTGGTATTTCCATACATGCATAAATCTAAAGTATTGCGAAACGTAAACGTTTTACGTAACGTATAAAAATAAAATGTGAAAAATTAATAATTATCTTCATAATAATTATATAACACTTACTTGACGTAAACTTTTATTTGTTTGATGTCGGTTTACGTTGATTGATGATTTTTAGTTTACGCGATTTAACTAAACGGTTGAAATTAAAAGTAGACGCGTAAAAGTTTAAAATAAATTGTTGAATATTTATTGCCGTAGAATGACCCTAAAATGCGGATTGTTACATTCTCCCCGTGTTAAAAGAATTTCGTCCCGAAATTCAGTTTAAGTTGTCTTCCGGATTGGTGTTGATGAAGAGGTGTGGATACTCATCTTAATCCTCCTAATATGCGCTAACCAACTTTGTTATCTTAATGTTTTTAACTCCTTATTTATACCATGTAGACTTTAAGGATTTGGTGTGAGATGATGTCGACTTCTTATCGTAAGGTGACGTAAATGTCTACCTAGTTGCTATGGTTATTAATTCAGTTTCTCGTGACAGATACGTTTTATGAATACGCACACAAAATTTTTGCTCTTCGGGAATGTAAGTAGAAAATTGATTTTGACAAAAGCTTTAAGGTGACTACTCTTAGCATGGCATGGTCCTTCCTGAATTATACATAGGTGATTTGGCTATGTATATTTGAGGGCCAACGATGCGATGCTCATTTTAGTCAAAATAGTGCAAAATAATTGTTTATATGTTGAAAGCAATGTAGTTTATTATTTTGTGAATCAATAACGAGATAGTTTATAAGGTGATGGTAAAATGATTGTAAGGTAGTTTATAAATTGTTAGTGAAATAATTTTCCAATGATAGTAATATAGTTTATCATGTGATAGTGAATTGTTTTATAAAGTTATAATGCTTCAGGGAGTGGTTTGCATGAATAAATGGAAAATTGAAATAAAATTCACGAAACTTCCACAACACATAAATTTTGATACATAATTTAAAATCATCCACACAGTACAATGGAAATTTAAGAGAAAGTACAACGAGAATTCCTACAGGAATGGATTCTAAGGAAGTTCCGACTTAGGGTTCACTAGGTAGGACGGGTCACAAGATGACGTAGTTGTTTCAACAATGTGAGGCGGGTGTTCAAACTCGGATTTGAATGGTAAGGTAACTAGTGGGGTCGGCGGATTGTGACATGTTTCAATGTTATGTAAAACGGTATTGTATAAAATCATGAAAAAGTTTTAAAGACCATCGTGTCATTCACAATGTCTTGAGAAAAGTCCTAGTATTTATATAAATAACTCTTATATAAACAAGTGTAAAATACACGCAAGGGAGGGTAAGCATATATATATATATATATATATATAAGTTATGTAATCAAGTAGTGTAAGCAAGTAAGCAAGTAGTGTGTATGCACATGAAAAAGTTTAATGTGATGCAATGTTTGTGAAAACGGTTATAGTCTAGGTAAAATATGCAACCTAGTTCTCTATAACCTTGGCTCTGAATACCAATCTGTAACACCCCTAAAATGGGTCACAGCGGAAATATGTCCTGGAGCGTTACTTCATAATATCATTGCACAAGATATGAGAGAATGGCCTCTAAATGTGTCGTTTGAAAAGTAATCTTGTAAAGTTTGGACTCCAATGCACATCAGTTATGTCAAGCACCCTATTCACCTGAGAAATACATGCTTAAAAGTGTCAACATAAAGTTGGTGAGTTCATAGGTTTATGTAAGTATAAATGTTGAAATCAAATGTTTATAAAGTGTGTATGACCATTTCAATCCTTATAATAGTCACAAAAATGTAAGTATAAATGTTGAAATCAAAGGTTTATAAAGTGTTTATGACCATTTCAATCCTTATAATAGTCATAAAAATGTAAGTATAAATATTGGACCGCAATTGTTTAAAGTGTGTATTGCCTATTATGCAATATCAAATGAGTGATTACGATTGCACCCCTAAGTTCATGACACTGTGGCTCTGACGTGTATGTATGCCAATCTTTTCAAGCACTGTAAGTGTTCATGTAAATGTAGTTCAATGTTTGTCGAATGGTTCTACATCCGGTTAGTTTCATCCGACGAAATATAGTGAGCCGACTACTCTACCCAGTGTTTATGAATCAAAAAACCCTACAACAAAAAACCCTAGTTTCTCTCTCTAAAATGACGATTTTCTTATCCTTAACCTGTTTGATCGAATTTTCTTGATTTGTTTGATTACCATTCACTAAATATTGTTCGTTTATTATGCTCTAATCATTGATTCTCCTCTTTTCCATTCCTATTTCAGATTCGATGTGTTCATTAGGATTAGGGTTTTGATTTTTATCATTACTCCTAATCTTGTTTGTTCATCATTCATTTGATTTAGGATGCTAGGGTGGTTAATTTCTGATTCTTGCCTCTAATTGTATACTATTTGGTTCGACGTAATCATTGATTTAGATTATTCGGTTAGCTTTTTAGGGTTTTTTTTTAAAATCGCTGATCACAAGCCCTAAGTTGCGATTAGGGTTTGTTTTTCTTGTGTCGGTTGGGATCTCCATTATATATATCAATCATTGCCTCATGATGAAAGTCGGTTAGGGTATTGTATTTGAATCGATGTAGCCTTAATTCGTTTAAGGTTTCATTGTGTCGATCCTAATTTATTGCTGGTGTGTTGGTGAATTTTGTTTGTGGGTTTTTGAGAGATGGAAAAGAAGGATGCGCCTAACAAGTATGACGGTTTGGGAGATAGTCTGCTGGAAAGAATGCGACGATCAAGGGAGATTAGGGATGCTTCCCTTAAACGATCTCGTCCTACTAGTCCTGATAGTGTGCATTCGCATGATGAGTTCCGGGGTTCTTCACAGCCTCAACAACATGTTAAGGTTGATGAGCCCCTATAACAGCATGGTACAAAACCTAATTCTACACAATCTTTTGCTTCTGTGCTTCAAACTAAATCGATAAAAAAGGTTGTTAAAATTACAGAATTAAGGAATGATGAGCGTGTTGAAGGAGCAGCTGTTGCTCTTCCATTTGAAGATGTGGAAGAAGTTAGTGCTTGGTTCAATAACACACTATATGGATACTTTATTGGGAAATGACTTGCGTTTAAGCTGGTCGAGAACTATGTCAAGAATACTTGGGCTAAGTATGGCTTGAAACGTGTTCAACTTCACGATGATTTCTTCTTGTTTCAGTTTGAGAATAAAGATGGGATGGATAAGGTACTTGAAAATGGCCCTTGGCTGATTAGAACGGTTCCATTGATTCTGAATGTATGGTCTCCTAATACTGACTTAAAGAAAGCGGAGGTCAAGAAAGCTCCGGTGTAGGTTAAACTACACTATGTACCCATTGTTGCTTATTCGGAGATTGGTCTTAGTTTGATCACTACCCAAATTGGTAGACCAATTATGCTTGACTCTTATACTAGTAATATGTGCTTGAGTTCGTAGGGTAGGAGTACGTATGAACGGGCTCTCATTGAGGTTTCGGCTGATAAAGAGATTTTAGAGTCGCTAACTATTGCTATTCCGGTTGGTAAGGACAAAGGACATACATTGGCTACTATTGATATAGAGTATGAGTGGAAACCTCTACGGTGCTCTCATTGTTTGATTTTTGACCACATAACTGATAAGTGTCTGAAAATGCCTAAGGAGACTATTCCTAATACTACTGATGATGAAGGTTTTGTGGAGGTCAAAAAGAAGAAGAACAAGAACAAGAGCAAACCACAACGTCTTATTGATGGTATTCGGTTAACCAAGCCTCCTCCTAAGATGTATTATAGGTGTGTGGAAGCTGGTGAATCATCTAAAGCGTCTGAGACACAAAGTAAAAGCACTAAGGTTGTTAATAAACCTGAAGTTACTGTGAGTAATTCTTTTGATGCTTTAAATATAGCTGAAAAGGAGGATGTGGTTCCTTCTGATTTTGGGGATAAGCGGGAATATGTTTTGAATGCAAGTGATAGTGAGGTTGATGAGGAAATTATGGTAGAACAATGTAGAGGTGTAGCTACTTCTGATTTCACTACTAAGGGGGTAAGCACTCCTATTATCGAGGTTTCCCAATGATTAATATTGCTACCTAGAATATTAGGGGTCTAAACTTCTCCCCTAAGCAAAGTAAAGTTATACATACTATTTTGGAAAACAACCTTTCTGTTTGCATCGTTTTGGAATATCATGTGGTGGGTTCGAAGCTCGCGAGTATTTGTTCTAATGTCTTTAAACATTGGGACTGGACATCGAATGGTTCTTGGTGTGACAAAGGTACTCGTATCATTGTTGGGTGGAACCATAATGATGTTGACGTTGTGGTTATTACTCAAGATGCTCAAGCTATTCATACACGTATTTGGTTAAAGGCTGAAAGGAAGGAGGTGTTTTGCTCGTTTATTTATGCTCATAATAGGTACACTCAACATCGTATTTTATGGAGGAATCTGAGTATGCACAAGTTGTACATTCGAAATCGTCTGTGGTGCCTTTTGGGTGATTTTAATGCCGCTTTATTCTTGGAGGATTCAACGGCTAGTGGGGCTAACATAGATATCTCCATGCGTGAGTTTCGTGATTGTGTTGAGGATATTGAGGTTATGGATGTGCATCGGACGGGTCTCCAATTTACATGGAATCAGAAACTGAAGGGAGCTAATGGAATTTTGAAAAAGATTGATCAAATTATGGCTAACACGGGTTTTCATGATCAGTTTGTTGGTGCTCATGCCATCTTTAAACCTTATACGATCTTCGATCATTCGCCTTCGGTGCTTTGTCTTCCTACTTTATGTAAGGAAAAACCAAAGCCTTTCAAGTTTTTTAATGTTCTTACGAAGCATGAGAGGTTTAAGGAGGTTGTCAACGAGGGTTGGGTTAATCAGATTAGCGAGTTCCATATGTTTAATGTGGTTAAAAAACTTAAAAATCTGAAGAAACATATCCAAAAGTTACTATATGAGAAGGGCAATTTACATGAAAATGTTTCTAGCCTTCGTTCTAAGTTAGACTCGATCCAGTCTTTACTTGATGCAGACCCGTTTAATGCTAATCTTAGAGAAGCTGAGGTGTCTTGTGTTGTGGAGTTTAATCAAGCTGCTCTTATGGAGGAACGTTTTCTTAAACAAAAAGCCAAGATCAATTGGCTAAAAGAGGGTGATTCTAACTCAGCTTATTTTCACAAGACGGTTAAAAGTCGTGTTAGTAGAAGTTGTATTGATACTATTACTAATGCGGAGGGGCTGGTCTTTGTTAATGAGGCAGTTCCTAACATTTTTGTTTCTTATTATGAGATGTTCCTTGGTCTTGCTGGTGAGACGCAAGGTTTTAATGACTTTAATCTGTTCAAAACGTGTCTTAATGAGCAGGTGGCTACTAATATGTTTCGTAATGTGACTCCTTAAGAGGTTAAGGAAGCTCTTTTTTCTATGGGAGATGATAAATCTCCTGGTCCGGATGGATATACGGCTTGTTTTTTCAAGGTAGCTTGGGAGGTGGTAGCGGATGATGTTACTAATGTTATTTGTGAGTTTTTCAGGAATGGAAATCTTCTCAATGAACTTAACCACACTATTATTGCCCTAATTCCTAAGGTTAAGTCTCCCACTCGTGTTAATGATTATCGGCCTATCTCATGTTGTCATGTTTTGTTTAAATGCATTAGCAAGATCATTGCTAATTGTTGGGAAATAGATTGTAAAAGACTTAATACTGGTAGTATAACAGTTAAGTCTGATAGTAATAGTTAGTTCTGGTAGTAATAGCTAATACTGGCTGTACTAAGTGAAGTCTGGCAGTACTAAAGTTAGTACTGGTAGAGTAGCAGTACTAGAGTTAGTACTGGTCATTTTTAGTTAAGTCTGATCATAGTTAAGTCTGTTTATGTAACAGGATAGTAATAGTTATCTTAGAGATATGTTAAGAGATATCTTAGGAAAGGATATGTATTATCCTTTTACACGTTTGTAAAGCCTATTAGGGTTTCCTTGGTGTATAAGAGGAACCCTAAGGCACAATGTTATGTACGTGATTGAAAAATATCAAGAGAAGCATTAGAGCTTAATAGAAGATTAGTATTATTGTTTCTTCTTAATTCTTGTGTTAAGATTCCGCATTAGCACTTGATATTCATAGTCAGTGTCTCTCATATAGTTGATTTGAATTTATTCAAGTTAGCTATCGTCTTACAAAGGCTAATCAGATCCTATACAAATGACCTACAAATGGTATCAGAGCCTTAAGAGGGACTCTGAGAAAGAAGAATCACTAGAACCACAAACAAACACTCTCCTACAATTCTATACAAAATGTCTCAACCTGCTAATGATGAGTTCTCACAACATCTCAGTGATGATGAAGAATCAAACCATGAAGATGCATCAGACACTGGTGCTGCACCTAAACAACAACAACAAGTGATTCCACAAATAACTGCTATCTCAAATATCAAACTCCCAATTCTGAAGAAGGAGGAGTATGCTATATGGGCTATGGAGATGGAGCATTACCTTGAGTACATTGACAATGAAGTATGGAAGGTAATTCAGAATGGAAACTCCAAGAAGAGAATTTCAACTGGAAAGGATGGTATTGTTCGAGTACTTTCACCAGTAACTGCTGCAGAGATTCAAGCTGTTGAAAAGGAAAGGAAGGCTAAGAATATCTTGCTGATGGCCATTCCCAAAGAACATATGAGAAGATTTCATGGAATGGATGATGCAAAAGAGATCTGGGAAGCCATCAGAACTAGGTTTGGTGGTAATGCAAATTCAAAGAAAATGCAGAAGGCTGTTTTCAAACAACAGTTTGAAGCATTTAAAATATCCAATTCAGAAGGGCTAGAAAAGGGATATGACAGATTTCAACAGTTACTTTCTCAATTGGAAGCTCATGGTGCTGAAGTATCAACTGAAGATGCAAATCATAAGTTTCTCAGATCTTTGCCCCCAGCATGGTCCAATCTGGCAATGACAATGAGAACTAATCCAGAGATTGACAATTTATCTATTGATGATTTGTACAATAACCTTAGAGTTTTTGAGCAAGAAATTCAAGGTGCTTCAAAAACATCTTCAAGTGCTCAAAATGTTGCTTTTGTTTCACAAAGCAAAAGTAGCACTAATAAGGTTAAGTCTGGTTTTTCTGGTACATACAGTTCTTGCACTCCTTCCACTTCTTCAACCAATATTCCTGAAAAAGAAGTACTTACTTCATGAAAATTTGGAACAGATTGATGCTATAGATATTGAAGAAATGGACATCAATTGGCAAATAGCAATGATTGCTATTCGAATGAAGAAGTTCTATAAGAAAACAGGAAGGAGAGTTCGTTTGGATGGAAAGCTGAATGAGGATTGCTATAGAATGTTGAAAATGATGGAAAAACAAGCTGGTATTAGGAAGTAGTGAAGTTTCAAGAGTTGAAAATCTAGGATAGAGATGAGAAGGATAACACTTGGTGGAGGTGCTATACACTAACACAACAAATGGTTATCAGTTCACCATGTCTA
>BQNB010036544.1:3902-50048 GCA_026074375.1 Tanacetum coccineum | reverse complement strand
CCGGTATCCAAGTCACTTGAAGGCCCGACCCGATAAGAGACTAGACACTCTACCAAACCCAGCACGAATTTTGTACTAACAATTATTCTTCACCAAATTTCTATTTATCAAGGTCGACTTGGTTTCGCTCCATTCCCATACTATTCGTCCCTTCTTCTTCGAGAATATAAAGTCCTACATCTGTGTGTCTCGCACATGTCCATGCTTTCGATAGCTTGTTTTACAGTTCCATTATTTGATGGATATGGATGTATCTTCCTTTTTATGCGCCTTTCAACTAGACTCGACCCCCCTCTGTAAACCTAACGATGGTTAAATCATACAAAATAGACTAGTACGTTTTAGAGGGCATTACATCAACACGTCGTCGAGGTGTACCAAACTCAAACAATTAGTTTTCCGTGACAATAGGTAAGATGAATAGTGGACGATGATGAAGATAACAGCTTACGTCGCTAGCTCTAAAAGGATGAATTGAAATGCATAAATTTATCATATGTAATTCATTTCATTTCCCTTCATCTCCAAGGACAAATGGAAACCTTACCTGTAGGAGCATCCTAATGTACAGAGATTTCAGTTGGCATCGGACATTTGAACAGTTTTTGTAGTTATCTAAGCTAATCATAAAAGCATAACTAATTACATCAATTAAACTTCTTCGGTAAAAAGACACTAGCAAACTTTTTACTCCGAAATCGTGGTTAGTTATCAATTGATCTTTAGGGATTGTCAATCCAAAACCTACTTAAATACAACTGTAGTTATAGAAACATTCTTAAGGACCAATAATCATGTAAACGATATCTTTGATTCAACTATCTATTTAAAATCATGATAAACCGGAACGAGTTACAATTGTAGAAAGAACTGTGTCACCTTTAGGTTAAAATAATAAAAGTTAATTGATTAACGATCTTCTCTTCCCGGAAAAAATCTTTACAATTCCATCAGAATCACCAGCTACGAGTGTGCACTCCTCATCTCCCACTTGGCTCCAACATATGCTACTAACAAACCCATATTCTGACCTTGTCCCACAAACTGGCTCGAACCCATGCACCCATATGGGCTCACCCCATCTCTTATCATAAACAAACACTTGGTTACTTTCCGACCCGCACCCGATTAACCCTCGGTTCCTCCAAATGGATAGTCCCACAAATCTTTTTTGATTAGTGTGCCCTCTATATGTACGAATTAGGGTTTGATCCTGTGTGTCCCACATTTTTAAACACCCATCTGTACCTGAAGTCATAACCGTACGATCGTCCACAAATCTAGTGTAACTAACTGTCTTAGAATGTCCATCAAAAGTAGCCGTTGGATCAGCTAACTTGCGTACGTCATACACGTACGCTTTTTTGTCAGCACATCCAACGGCTATAGAATGTCCACCAAATGGATTAAACTCCACACAACAAACTGGACTACCGAATTCAACTGTACCCACACATTTCCCGCCTTCTTGACGTGGATCCCATATTTGCATTGTTCCATCATCGGATCCAGATGCCCCGAAAACTGGATCCGCGTGGGAATAATCCATGGTCCAGACTTTCTGACCATGGTGTTCTTCACGCTCGAACACAGACATCTGTGTTTCAAGGTCATATTCTCTTACCGCACCGTCGTAGTCGGCCGAGCCCATAACTCGGCCAGCTGACGACGGTTTCCATTTTAAGCTGCTTAGCTTTGCTGGTGTGGTAATGTAAAAATGACACTTGGCGGTTCTTAAGTCGTATAGTCTTATTTTTCTTGCTATGCCGCCGGTAGCAAAAAGGGTACCGGCGGCGTTGACTTCTATGACACCAAGGGTGTCAGAGATGTGTCCGCCGTGTGAAATCACGGCGGACACGTGAAAATCCCACTCAAATCTTGGTGGTGATGCTTTTTCGTGATCTAGCTTTTCTGGTGATGGGTTTAGGTGGTTCATGTCATGGTTCAACGGCGGCGGTTGCGGCGGCGACGGAGTGTTTAGATCTTTGGTGGGTCCCCTACCAATCAAAGTGTTATAATGTGTTGATAGATTGTGAATGAAAAATTGGATAGACATGCATGGTTGCAAATTGATATTGGTTGGGCATATATACATGGAAAGAGGGTATAGTTATTTAATAGGTTTGTGATTCTTGTTTTTTACAATAATGCCATTGGAATTAGGTTAGTTAAGGTAGTTGAACAAGGAGAAAATGGACAATTTGTATGGTTTGTTAAACATTAAAGTCCATTTGTTTTATAAATATTTTTTAATCAACTTAAAGCAATATTTCATGTGTGTAGTTTTACCCAATTTTTTAGAGTGCATGGTTTAGCTGATCTTAGTCAAATCACGAAACCTAAAAATGGAGTTTTCAGTACTTCTGACCCAAATACGATATCAACACTACAAGTGTTTTTGTTTTTTTAAAAGAATGTGAAACATCTTGTATAAAAACAATGCATATAAAAATATTTTTTTTTCTTACTTTCAAAAGGTAAACATTTTTAAAGGACCAAGCATTTCAAAAGATATCTTAACATGAACGTGTTGGATTTCGAATGTAATTCCATCATCACGAGTTCCTTCGACTTTGCGGTTAAGGACATTTTAGTCATTTCAAAATATATTCGCAATGTCTGTAGGAAATATATAATTGGCATATCCTCTTATTGTATAGCCTATAAAAGGCAGTTGTATTATCAGTTGTAAGATCATCGAAAAACCACCACTACTACTACCACCACCACCCTTGTAAAATCAAGCTTCCGCAGTATTTTTAATATAAAGGTGTGTTTAAGTAACTTGTAATTTAAAGTTTTAGTTTTTGAGCTTTAATACAAGATAAAAATTCCTGGAACGTGAATTTTCATCTTAACTTCAAACTTTTTTCGGTCTCTTACGGTACTTTTTCAAAGAAGCAATTGCGCTGTCTTTTACCAAAAACAAGGGGTTTTATGAAATTTTTAACAGAAATGTTTCCGTAGAAATACGAAATATTGATAAAATAATACCTTCACTGCTTTTCCTGAATATACCTGAAGGACTTAGCCTTCCATAGAGCTAAGAACGTTTTGATTCAAAGCTCTGATACCAAGATGAAAATTCACGTTCCAGGAATTTTTATCTTGTATTAAAGCTCAAAAACTAAAACTTTAAATTACAAGTTACTTAAACACACCTTTATATTAAAAACACTGCGGAAGCTTGATTTTACAAGGGTGGTGGTGGTAGTAGTAGTGGTGGTTTTGGTAGGGAATATATGACAGGAGTTAAGGGTCATGTATGCATGTAAGATAAATAGAAAGAATGGAATGGTGGTTTGTTTTGTACCTCAAGCATGAGATGCGGTGGATGTCTTTCCAAGTCATCCTCCTGACCCTTTTTGGCCCAAACACCCTCTCACATTAATTAACCTCACTTTTTTCTCAAAATTCATTAAATTCATCTATTATTTCTTTGTATACTTGTGTTAGAATATTTTCTGTATTTAATCTTGATAAGTTATTATCAATTTATAAAATGTTGCTTTTAGTTAACCATTGCGTTCAATAGAATAATTGAGTAATCAACGACGGAAAGAAAACTCACGCCTGATATGAAATTTTTTATAGACACCGGTCCTCGTATCCGACTAGTTACATCTTACATGCACGGTATAATCATATATTTTTTGTGTCTCAAAATAAATGTTATGTTTTGATTATTAACTTTGATCTTAACATTTACTTATGTATAATATTTGTTGTAAAATATATTAATGAACTAAATTTTAAATATATTTTCATTGTTATAATTATTATGAAGTACATTATTATATAAAACAAATAAAAATATTTATATTTAAAGTTAAATTTGAAAAAGAAAGATTTAAAAAATCAAAATAGAACAATTATTTTGAGATGTAATAAGTAATAGAAATAATATTAACATAACGTAATGATTTTACCATTAATTATAATTTTATATATTAATAGGGAAGATTGTTATCCCGATGAGGCTTTTAATGCCCCTATAAACCCAGTTCTTTTTTGGGTCGACCCGGTGTGACCCGCCCCGTTCATTAAAGAGCAGTAATGATGACACGTATATCTGATACGTGTTCTCTCTATCCTTTCTCTCTTCCACCTTCCACCGCTCACTTCTTCCCCATTCTACCACACACCTCTCTCTCTCTCTCTATTCATAAAATTTACAAAACCACACCCATCACACAAAATCAAACATACAATCCAAGATGAAACATACAATCTCTAAATCAAATCAGAGGGCTTCTATCATTCTTTTCTTCATGTGTGTCGAGACACAGAAAGAAAACGCCTACTATGTATGGAGGTTAAAAATTAAATTTTGAGATGTGCGTTTTGTTTATAGTGTTATTTTTGATAATTTGATAATGGGTTTGTTTATTAGCTTTAATTTATTTATTTAAGAAAGAAGAAACTACACATTTCAGTGATTTGTGATATTTTCAGTAGTTTTATTTTTGGTGGTTTTGTAATTTTGATGTTTTAGCTTTCAGATAAACATGGCCAAACCGTGTCGTTTTGCCGCCACCAGATATGTTGTCTTCTTAGTCGTAGTTTGTTCTCACCGTTGCCAAAGCGTACTACAGTAATATTTTGAGGTATATGCTTCAGTTGTTTTTATAGATCTATTTGATTATTGGTGAGGTTTAGTAGTAGACACATAATTAGATTGCTTATGATGCTTTAATACAATAAATAAGCATAATTAGTAGATCTAAATATTAAAGCATAATTAGTTGTTTTTATAGATCTCAGCCCGAGTTTTTTTGGGTGTTTTGATTGCTTAGTTTATTATGTATGAGGGAGTAGGCCTTTTGAAACTACTTGCTATGAAAAAAACAAGCAATGGTTTTAATGATAACCTTCAGACACCCCTAAACACATTTTGATCGTAGTAACCCCCAAAACAAAAACGAATCAGAACATATCTAGAAAGTTAAAAAAAAACATCATAAAAGATTATGTGCCCATTTTTTGGCTTATGCACCGAGGCCGTCGCATCCCCAGCTCATACACCAACCAAAACCCTGAATGCTTTTTCAGACCTTCATTTGTTTTATTATAACATGTGTTCAGTGGTCTGATGCAAGTGCATTCTGAGATCGCCATGTTACTCACAAGGTGAAGCTCTACGGTAAGTAATACAATTGTAAAAGAAATCTGTACAACAATACAAATGATATCATGCTTGTGTTTGGATCAACTTATTTTTAGGCCTTATGGATTAAATTAAAAAAAAGCTCATATGCTTATTTTTCTCTCGCTTATGAGCTTATGGCTTATTTAAGTCTATAAGCTCAGCGCGTCAGCCTAATTAATTCATAACTCGAAGAAGGGCTTACGAGATTTTTCAAATTTAAATAAGCCCACAAGCCTAAAAAAAAGCTAATCCAAACGCCCTCTTAGTTCCTTATTTTAATGCACAGTTTGTATTAATGCTTTGTGTTGTGTGCTTGGGCTATTGAGTGTGATTCACCCGATATATAAGCTTTTGGACCCACACATGAGATTAATTCTAGAGATTAACGTCGTTGCCCGCAAGAACCTCCTTAATGCTGATGGTGTCATACAACAATGCTTTAACCCTAGACGCTACTGCATGGAAACAAGCGTTGCTGCCTATAAGCATTGGCGCTTCGACTGAGAAGGCCTCCCGGCTGACTTCATTAGAAAGTATAAAACTTAAGATATCCGACCCACAAAATTTATCACCTATAAGGCTGACTGTCTTTGATCTCATGGTGTTAGTAAGTCTAAACATGTGAGCAGGCAAACAGCCAACAACACCATAAAAACAGTTGTCAGATGTTAGTGTATGAAATTCTCAAAAAGTAATGACAATTGGAAAACTTATCAACTGCTTTTACTTGGTTACATTACTAAAAACTACTCCATCACACCATACACTATCATGTCACCTTATTCATATATGCTCCACAAATCCTACATTTTTCTCATTTATTTAATCATTTTGTGCCATATTTCTTTAAAAAAACAAAACCCAAAAAAGAGCAACATGCAACACGCGTTAAATTTCATTTTAAAGGAAAACTAATTGCTAAAGTGTGTATGTTTAAGCTTTCTTTTTAGCTAATGTGTTTCGTCTTATACTTCATCAACTTCTTCCTTTTTTCTTTTTGCTTATTATCAAACTTGCGATATTGTATGAGTTTTTATGTTTAGGAATATGAAAAAAATGAGTTAATGAAACACATTAGGCCATAAGCCCAAAGACAACCTTAAACATCTCCTCACATTATATCATCATAACTTTATCACACGCATCTTTAATGAAACTTGAACTTGCATAATATTCTCACATAGGGTAATTTGACACTTATAATTTTGCGATTGTTATGCAGGCCAACAGAATGCAACAGGCGTAAACTTACGGGTGCTGCACTTTCGACAGAGTTATATGCATATGGGATCTGACAATACGTGATTAGGTTCTGTCCACGATCATTCTATCTGTTGCATACATATAACTCTCTGCAAACAGAATTACTAAAGGCAGTGAATTATATCAGCTCCCGACTATGTTGGTAAAAAGTGAATTATATCCATTCTTTTTTTATACACTATTCTCATGCGAGTGTTACATGTGTATGTGAGATTAAGTTAAACGTACAAAATAAAGCTTGGTTTTGATCTGATATACGAATTTTCGGTTCACAGGGTGGAGTAGATGTTGTATATGTGAACGGGGCTTTAACCAGAATTCAGCAGAGAAACTTAGAGGTAAGTCATGCGCTCTATTAACATCATATGTTACGGGGTGGTGTTTGACTAAGCTTATGATTTGGGCTTAGGCTTATGTTTCATTAGCAGCTTATGGCTTATTAATCATAAGTTCATAAGCCCATGTTAACTATTTGGATGAGCTTTTGTTAAATAAGCTAATAAGCATAAGCGTTTGAATTAGTTTATAACGGTCAATGGCAAAAAAGGACATGATTAAAATGGATAATATAGGCGGTGTAATGTTTCAAAACAAAATTGTAGTACTAAAATTGTTATTGTTAAATGGATGAGCAGACACATTCATTTTATGAAACTACCATTAAAAATGTAGTAGGCAACTGATAATGAAGTTTCCTACAATGCAAATAATTTATGCTATTTGGTCCTCGCTCACTTTCTGAAATATTGTGAACCACATTCAAGTATGCTCAACATTAACTTTTGGTTAATTGTATATCTTTCCAGAATATCATTAATGAAAGCGCATTGACTTACAGAATGGTAATGCAAAAGATAACAACACATGATAAAAGTGGTAACATTGCTCTAAATGGTCAAAGGGTTTTGCCAAATGGCGGTATTATCTCAGACCGAAAGGCATATTTACAAGCTAACATGACAACATATAACACAAAGTCTGTGAATTGTGAAATTGTTGGTGATAGATATGTGATTCAGGACAATCTTTTACAACCCATGACAAAGATTTTGTTTCAACCCGTACACAAAATGACTCATTTTGACCCTTGCGCATTTTGCAGATTGAACAAGCTGGTGTGAGAATTGGAAGCAGTTTTCCAATATTTAATCGCCATCAATTAGAAAATGATTCATGTTAAGGTATGATTTCATCACATGTTTTTAAGTGTATCCATATCATTTGAGTCAAACTTCTAAACATTCATGTACTTAAAAAGTTACTTCTTATCGTGTAGTGGCAAGTATGAATGTGATTTTCAAAAATAGTGTATCCATATTATTTTAATTGTGAACCAGATTTGTTGGTCTAAACCAATAAATGACATTGGATTTTTGATAAGATCGCAGGTTTGAAGTCATAGCTATTTGCATAATTATATCAGAGATTGGGATAGAGACGCGTCATAATCTCAAATATTATAGTGGTGCGGCTTCTGAAGATGTACGTTTCCTTCATGATGTTGCTTATATCCTTGAATCCCAAGAAAACCAGAGCCAACCATAGGTGTTTGACCAAGCATCATTTGCTGGAACATTTGCTGCACATATAGATTTAATGTATCTTTTTTTTCGCGTTTATGTGTGTTGGTGAAAAATTGTACAAGGCTATTGTCACTACTTTATAGACTAAACTACCAATGAGTTCAAACATCATTTGTTGGATCATTTGATGAAATCAGATTGTAAAAGGCTTCTGTTACAAAGCTTTTCCGAACAACACCCCTCATGACCAAACCGCTTTCTTCGTCGACATGCTTTCACCAAATAATATCACGCAACACAAACAAACAAAATAAAAAACGCCGTACCAAAAACGGAAAATCCCGCGCTCCGCAGCGAAACGCGAGTTAAAAACCTTATTATTTGAACTTTTGAAGTTTATTTTAGATGTGTGTAATTTTGGAAGATAAATAAATAGCATATGAGTTGTGGATAAGTCTTGATGTGGTGGACCTAAAATATAAAAGTGAAAAAGGTGTCTTGGCCCATTGCGTTTACATTTTTCCGCTTTCAAATAAATTTCACCGTGTCACATGTAATCTTCGATAAAAGTTTTTCATTTTGATTTTAACCATGGTGGCCACTGGCTTGTAGAAAGGAAAGAAAACTGCAAAATTGAGCAATACAAATACAAACACTCGAAGTTCTAACTATTCGACTTCCTTACAGATTCTTTTCATAAATTGATGACAAATTATGGAATAATTCAACAAATAAATGATAAATGCATTGCACTCTTAGTTATCTTACTACTCCATATTAACTTTGACATGTGTAATTTGTATTTAATTTATCTCTCATGACGATCTTCCTCGTTAAGTTTAACACTTGTCATGATACTAAAGTATAAAAAATTAAAAACATAGAAACATCAATTTGCTAGATTTAACATTTTCTTTAATTAATATCAAAACACCACAACACATGTTTGTATATATTTCTTTGTAAATTGTTTGTGGATTTAGTAAAACTAACAAATTCTGACAATAAAATGAAAGATACATAAGAAATATAACATCGGTACTCAACTTCACATTAAATATTAGTCAAAAGTCAAATAGATACGAATAATATTTGGGTTGTAAGTTTCAGTTCCACATGCAATTTCCACCTCTTTTTATGTATGATCTACGCACCGGGCGAAGTCAGAAATTTTCGCTAGATGGCCATTTTTCGACAATTTCAGAAACTAGATTACAAATTACTTTTAGAAGGGCAAACTAGAAAAAAAAATCACTTTTTAAAATTTTTACACTATAATTTTTTTTGCTAAAGGGCCCTTGCCACCCAGCAGGGCCGGATATCACCCTGTGCGGGCTGCCCAACCGCACACGGCCCAAAGGTTTATGGGCCCCAATTTTTGGAATCCTCTATGTATGCTAGACATATAGTTTGAGAAAAGGCCATTAAAACTTAGCAACAAAAGTACATAAACTATTCCAGAATTTGTAAGTGCAAAAAATCTTAAGTTTTCTGAAGGCAGCGATGTGGGACAGATGGCTTTGTTTTATTTGGTTATTCATTTGTTCTATACTTCACTTTGGATATAAAAATAACTTAGTTTCTAATGATAAATTTTTAGATACACCTATGTATATATTATGTTAGTTTTCAAGACAAAGACTACTTACATAAATGGTCTAAATAAAAAATAAAAAATTGTTTTCGAGGGGCCTTTTTTACGGTCATGACACAGAGCCTCCGAAATTCACAGGACGGCCCTGCCACCCGGGCCCCCTCCCAATTAGGGATGGCAATTCGGGTGGGGTTTGGGTTGACAGGTCAGAAAACTCTAACCTGAACCCGACCCCTTTAAATAATCGGGTCAGCTATGTCAATCCTAATCTGTTTAAACATAACCGAAACCTGACCCATCTAACCCGTATATATACTGGATTTGACGGGTTAAATAGGTTACACGGGTTGAATAGGTTAAAGACGTTTCGGGTTGACTCATTTAACCCGTTTTATATACAAAAGTTGACACATTACATGGGTTAAACATGTTAAATAGGTATGCGGGTCGACCTGTTTAACTCGTATAATAAAATATATATAATTTTTAATTTAAGAAAAAAATCTTAAACGGGTTGGCGGGTCGACCCGATTATTTAATTTCCAACCCGAACCTGACCTGTGTAATAAACGAGTTAGAAGGGTTGACCAAAAACCGACCCGAAATCTGTTTAGACTCAACCCGAACCTGTTAATTTTCATGTCGGTTTCAGGTCGGGTTTCGTGTCGGGTCAGAAATTGCTACCCCTACTTTCTATCTCCGCCCATTGATCTAAGGTTGCTTTAGCAGTCATAAAAACACATTTTTTACCGAACACATCAGTGCTACATCAGCTTTCTATCTCCAACTTTTTACCCTTACTCCCTCTCACAATTCACCATTATCAGTCACCGAAACCCTCATCGGACAAACCAATTTTTTTATTAAAAACTAAAAGTTTGATTGTTCATAAATAAAGAACATTGCATTAAAAATAATAAACATTACGTTAAAAATAAAGAGCATCATAAATTAAACATTGCGAAAAATGTATTCGATTAAATCGGTTTTAAGCATTTATACGCTTGTGACGATTTCATGTACCTAATAATTATATGTCTTTATTTATCGGATCGTAAGAGATCATCCAGTTAATGTGCTTCCTCTGGATACCATTTAGGACATATCGTCTCCTTATGTTCTTTTATAATCATATTATGTAATATGATGCACGTATATATAATATTCGCTAATATCTCTTTAATATATGCCCGCGTGCGGGAGTGGTTGATATAGCCTATTTCTTCTTTAGAGCACCAAATGTCTGTTCCACATCCTTCCTTGCCCCTTCATACATTCGCTTGTATTGTAATCGCTTGTAGTCATCATCAGCCAAATTTGTAACCGACTTAAAAGAATGGCACCCATTCCGGATATATCTCGTCACAAAGATAATATCCCCAAGGGTAAGTTACGTTTTTTGCCACAAAAGGAATCTCTGGTACTATTTCTTGTTTGAGATCATTAAGTAAAGGGGATCGATGAATAACGTTGATGTCGTTGTTCGACCCAGCAACACCAAAAAAGCGTGTCATATCCATAAGTTTTGTGTAGCAAAAGCCTCCAACAAAATGAATGGATACAGACCATGATCGTGACTTATTTTATCTTGTGCCGGCACATGACTTTGGGTGGTTTAGGGGGCCTCACACGTGAAGATTGGCTCACGGGCGAAATCGTGAGGGTTTCACCAGCTCGATAAAAGCAGCCTAAGAGGCTACAAGGTATTTTGTAAGATAGTTATTTTTTATTTTACTTTCTTTTAGAACAATAATTTTAATTATCTCAGAATATGTATACTACAAATTCATCTCACGTGTTTCAAGCGGGACTTGAACACACAATCATTTGATTGGAGAGCTTCTCACACAATATGAGATATCATTGAAACATAAGTCTTTCGTCTGCTAAAATGTGAGGTTTTAATGCACGTCGGAGATGAGAATAAATATTTTGCTATTACGAGAAAATATATACATTATAATATAGTAGTATGTAGTGAAGGAAACCCCTAAAAATATTAGAATATTCAACATCAATGGCGATTTCCGGCGACCACTTTTTAAAACCCTAATTCTCTTCGATCTACTACCTTCCATCTGCTATATTCCTGCTAAGGCCCTGTTATTCGAGTAGCATCACTTAGTGATTGATCTCATAACGAAGTTTCTTACAAGATGTTTGCTTTGGAACTATAGTGCTCGGTCTGATGGATTACGGCTTGTTTTTTCACTTTGTCGTCTTTTACTTTTTTAATTATTTTCCTTTTGAAACCCTAGATCTTTTTCTCCTTTTTCTTCCATGGTCGTGGGATCTTCGTTAAAATCGATTCCAGGTGGAGGGACCTAGGTGTTTGGAAAAAACGGTAAACAACACGCTAAACATATTGACAACCCGTTCACGAAGCATGTTGAAAGAATTGCTACATCCTATTTTGGTACTAATTTTTCTGAGTCCTTGGATGCTAAAGATTTGTGGAAGGAGTTCCAACCTTTCGGTCGTATTGTGGACGCATTTTTTGAGAATAAGCGCTCAATATCTAGTCAGCGTTTCGAGTTTGTTAGATTTATGGGGGTCAGTAATGAGGAAGTATTTGCTAAAAGTCTCTATAACATTTGGATCTATGTTTTTGTATCCATTGCAAAAGTCCAAAGACAATCTAAGATTGAATCAAATACAATGAATAAGGATTTTCCTAGGCTCAAGTAACCCAATGTTTCTTAAGTTTTCCCTTTTGTTGGTGCTAATGGCCATCCTACGTCCTCTACTAAGCAATCGTATGCCTCGGTGGCTAATGGTGATGTAGCTGCAAAAGGGGCTCAGAATAATGGGGAACAAGATAAGGTTAATTGTATTCTTTTGAGTGACATTGACCTCATTACAGTAGAAGATACCTTTACTATGGTTTTGGTTAAGGTGAAGGAGGATTACTCGATTAGCAGCATGTATCGTATTTGTAGAAATGAGGCTTTGATGATGTCAAGATACATTATATTGGGGGCTTATGGGTATGTATCCAATTCAATAATGCGAAGACATGTGAGACATTATAGTCAAATGAACCTTTATAGAAAATTTGGTCAGCCCTTAGGGTAGCATCACCTTCATTTAAAGTAAATGAGAGGATGATTTGGGTCAAAATTATTAGCCTTCCATTATGTGCATGGGGATTAAATGCTTTCAAAAAATGGCAAGGTATGTTTGGTAAATTTAAGTTCTTTGACTCAGATGTAGAAGATAATATGAGTTTGGGAAGAGTTTGTATTGTGTTAGAAATACGAAAAGTATCGGTCACTTCCAATAATAGTTAGTCAAAGCCCGTAGTTAATCAAGTGTAATGTTTAGTAATCTAATAGGGCCAAAAGGCCCATGGAAAGCCCACAAGCTAACCATGGTCGGCCAAAGGGTTGTATAAATACCCTCTCCATACCTTGGAGATGGTGTTGGTTGTTCATTTATTTCACATATTTATGCATTTCCATTTCATGTTTACTTTCTCTCTCTAAAGTGTTCATTCAACCACTCTCTCTCTCTAAAACCACCTTTCTTTCCCTAACCTGGTATGTTATTAGATATTCTTTCAATTGGTATCAAGAGCCATGGAGTGATTTGTTTAGTTCTTGTGTTTGTTGTTTTTGGTTTATTTTTTTAAGCTTAAACCGTACGTCTTTTTCTTGTTCTTTCTTTGTTTTTGAAGCTTTTGTGTACACTAAAGGATCATTTACCTTGGTAAATCTGATTTAGTATCTTTAGGATATAGGTGTACAAGCTTAGATTCAAGAAAAACATCACTTTTGTTCAACTTTTGTATTCGAAAAGCTTTAAAAAAATACAAATCTTGATTTCAAAATTTTTGACTTAAAAACCATAAAGTTTGCATTTTTAAGTTACCTATAGGTTTAGTAATACTAGTTGTACAAGAAAATTTGGGAAAAAACAATCAAAAGTTAGTCTTTTTATATTTTAGAGATTTTGTGTTTCGTCACCGAATTAGCAGTTCAAAGAGATAACCAAATTCGCAGCTTTTCACTTTCAACCGGATTAGGAGCTTCAAAGTTTAATCGAATTCGCAGCTTATCAGCATTAACTGGATTAGTAGTTTCCAAGTTTAACCGAATTCGCAACTTATCAGCGTTAACCGGATTAGCAGTTTCCAAGTTTAACCGGCATTCAAGTACAATCAAGTTAATCATTCACCGAATTACCATTCACCGAATATATTAGCTCACTAAATTGCAGTTCCCAAGTACAGCTCAACAATTATTTTTTTTCCTTGTGCAACCTAAGCACTGTTCTTTCTTTGTCAACCGAATATGCATACCTTTACAACTGGATTCACAACTTCAGTTTGACAACAATTTGCAACTAAGAGTTTAAAAACACACATTTGCTAAACTAAATTATACGTTTATTTTCTTTGATTTGTGAAAATCACCGGAAACATTTATTTTGTTTACCATTTAAATTCAAGAAAGTAAAATCCCGTATATTTTCAAGGACGAAAAACCACGAAAAATACAACTCATAACAACACAATACTTTTAATCACTTTTCATCAAAAATAAAAAAAAAAAATATATATATAAAAAACAAGTATATACTTTTTAACAAACTAATTTCTTAATGACGACTCTTGCTAACAAAGCGATTCTTTCGGTGTTGACAATTGTCCACCTATGTTGAAAAAGATATTACATTCTGAAAAGTAGAATGGAAGCATACTGATGAATAGACAACATTGACAGATAAATCCATGAATCTGTTAAAAATGTCACTCATCGACCTACATTGAGAGAATAGAGTGTTTTTATTTTTTTTCGAGACCAAGAAAATACTTTGAATTGACTCATGCGGATGCAATTCAAGCTGATTGTGATGTCAAAGCAACAAATTTCATTCTCCAAGGATACCACAGATTCTATGCACTTTGACATCATCGAAGTTGCCAAGAACTTTTGGAAAGAATTCACTTTGTCATGTCAAGGCACATCATTAACGAAACAGAAAAGATGTAAACATATGATAATCGAAAGTTTTGCTTATAACGGAGAAACACTACGTGAGTCTACTTGAGTTTTCACTGCTGATCAAATTACATTGACATCTACAATGCTGAAACTAGAACAATTTCACGTGAACACCAAGTTTAATACTTCCTCCTGAGTGATAAAATTTGGACATATGACAAACTGGTTCGGCAATGCACACAACAATTACTGATTACTTCATGCTTACTTGGACAACACAATTCATGTCAAAGAAGTTCTTTACTGCATAACCCACTCAAGTCCGCTTGCTTTGGTTGCAAACCAATAATGACTCCAATTCCTTATCAAACCTACATAACTCATATCAAAACTCTTAATTTCAGCCACAAGTTTCACTATATCAGTCTCCACATTATGGATCAACTTATCAGTCTCAACACTACTCAACCAATCAATCATCAACACCTCTTTCAATCACTTATCTATCCAATAATTATCAATCATCATCAGTTCACCACAACGTTTATTCTCTATCATCATCCATCCCTCAATTGGAATATGCTCCCTCAGTTAACCAACACCTGAATTCCCCCAACCAACTCAGGGTCTGAATTGTTTCATGTGTTAAAGCAAGGTGATGATCCCATTGAACCATCACCATAAAGATGTCATTCTTGTCACTGTCGTCACATCTCCCTATATACTACCCAATAACCACTGAGAATTCGTCCAAACCCTAGCAACACCGACCATTAATGATGAATAATCTTACAACCATATAGGAGAGACAAATTTCTTTTGCTACGTAGCCACTAGAGCCTACCAATCCAGGAGCCATGAAGCTATTCCTGAGAAACAAAGAACTATAATTGTTTACAACTCAAAAGGAGACACATGTCCAAAACAATGCACTAAACTAAAAAAAAAACTGGGGACTCTTGTGTTAAGGATAAAGTTTCTTACAACTCAAACAAAGTCAAAATCGACATAAACTAGCATTTTGCAGATCCAGAACTCAGAAGTCAAGCCACACAGACTGTCATTACTTAAAATCTGCATCTATGCTGATATTTGGATGCATATGACGTCTAATGTTGTATGAACTCAACACTGCCAAAGTTGCTCTCATGGTGAATTTATCTCATTATGTTCAATGCTCTCCTGCGTACACAATCCTAATAATGGTTAACCTTATTATTAATCAAGTGTGCATTGTAAGTCATCTCTAAACGAACGAGTGTTGTGAACCATTCAAAGATAAAAAAACTAGTGATCGCAATAACATTCCCGTTATCTCATTAGTGACAGAATCACAACAGGCAGCTGTTCAGAATTCTAACACATCTGCAAACATATGCACTTATTATCCTGTGATTGAAACAACTAAAAACCAAAGACAATTAATTATACCAAATAAATCTAACAATAAAAGTATCAAGAATACTTTAACACTGACTTGAAAGATATAAAAAACAAGTTAAAGTTTTGAAGAAGAAAAAAGTTGATTTAAAAAGCCGAGATAAGTTTTCAATTCATGTGAACAGTCTGTCGAGATTGATCGTCTTAAACAAACTCTTTCTGACACCTAAAAGAAAAAGAATCTTTAAAGCAAACATACTCTTCTCAAAAATTAATTTAAGAAAAAGAATCTAAAACATTGATAAAAATGCATATAAAAGAAATCCAAATACTGATATATTTTTAAAAAATGATCATCACACAACTGTTCATATGTTACAAACCACAGTTTATCTGTGATCATACCACTAAACAACTCTAGGTTTTCGAAATCCTGTCATAGCTTGAAGAAAGCTCAGCAGTTGACCAAACTTTATGATGTAATGTCATAAAAACACTAGTGCTATAGTATTCCTACACAAAAGAGAACCATAACGTGCTGAAGAGAGTCGTTCAAAAATGTTGTTAAAACAACAGGATCTAATGGTTTTAGAAAAGAAAGTTAATACTACACAGTTGATTATGTTGCTCTTAACCAACTTTCTCAAGATTTTGAAAAATGATTTGTTCACAAACTGAATTATCTGCTGAACAAGCCTTTTTGTCTCAGAATTCTATGAATTCTTCAGATCATAGTCCTTTGTAGGAGACCCCACCAAAGTTATTCCAAAAGAACTTCCTAAACTCAGCATGGTAAATACAAGTTTGAAGAAACTTAAACACCATCTTCCTGGCTTTAACATGGTTATCAAAGAAAGAACCACGACCACAGCCATCACTGAGGGCTTGTGGGGGTTTGAACATACAACAACTTGTTTTAGGGATGAAATTATTCCATTTGTAAAAGCACTTAAGGACATATTCAATACATTCGATCAATATTTAATTGATGAACTTACTGAAGTCCAAAACGTCTTTCATCAAATAGAACAGGCTGTTGAACAACATCGTTTAGAGTCCAAAACCTTTGAAGTTAAAATGAATCAACTTTGAACTTAAAAACACTCATGGAACAAGTCATTAACAAAATATAAGAACAGAATTGTGAATTCTATTATAATAATGCCTTATGTGAATGTGCATGAATTGTGAAAAGTGTCTCAAACTTAAAACTAGCTTCTCAACAAAAAGATTCATGAAAAAAAAAACTTACAAAAACTTCCAAATTTATACCACTCTTGAAAAACACTGCATCTCTTAAAGTTAGATACTCAACGTAACCGAAATTTTCAAAGAGACAATTCTTTTTAAATCAATATGTGCCTAAATTTAGATCAATATTTGATTAAATGAATTGAAAGCCAGTCACTAGAGAAATACACCTGTCATAAGAAAGTTGAAAGAGAGAATTAAAATCTTTAAGTGGAAAATAAATGAGAAAGTCCAAGAAGACAAAGAAGAGATGAAACGATAAATTATGAATTGGATCATAGGGTTGTCAAAGCTGTTGCTGTGAATTACATTTAAAACAAACCTATAGCAAACTTTATGACACAATCAAAACCAACACTATTCGAACAAAAGAATAATTGATCTTTTGTTAATCAAGACCTCAATCAAAAGTCTATGAATCTCCTAATTTATAATGCAGTCTTCAGGAAAAAGTTTTGTCATTACAACTGCACAAGAATGAATAGAAACTTAGGGAAAAGATTTAGCTGATAATGTTGTCACCAAAAACACCATTGTTCCAGAAATGCTTAAGATTGATGTGGAACCAATAGCCCCTAAATTGTTGAACAATAGGACAGCTCACTCTTACTACCTTAGACACACTCAAGAACAAGCTGCGATTCTTAAGGAAGTAGTTGGACAAGGAAAATCACAAAATCCTCTAAATAAATCCCTTATGACTCACTTTAAGTATACCAAACGAATAAGATGTGCTTATAAGTAAACGACAAACTTGCCCTACATCAACAATTCAAGTGACAAATTAGTGGTTGTGACCCCAAAGAACAAGGAAAAAAGAGTTAGATTCACTGAGCCCGTCACATCCTCAGGAAAAATAAACAAAAAAAACAACTTCTTCATCAAACCTAGTTTCTAACAAACCTAATGAAGGTCATCTACAGATTAAAACTGTCTAACTCAGTGCAAGCGATCACACCTTCGGCATACAAAGAAAGATAACATATCAACAAACATCCAAGTAGAACTCAAAAGAAAAGTAGAAGCCTACCTAGCACATTAAATCTAGTTTTAAAAATAATAAATGTGTTGTGGAATCCTAAAGACTCAGATACGCTTGCTTTTGTTGCAACCCTCAATTACACCAATCCCTTATCAACTCATCGAACCATATCAAAAACTCTTAATTTCAACCACAATTTCACTATATCATTCTCCACATTAATGGATCCACCTTATCATCTCACATTAATAAACCAATCATCATCAACACCTCGTTTCAATCACACTTACCATCCAATGATTTACCAATTATCATCAGTTCACCACAACGTTTATTCTCTATCATCATCCATCCCTCAATTGGAATCAGTTAACCAACAACCTGAATTTCCCCAACCAGACTCGGGTCTAATTGTTCCTGTGTTTAAGCAAGGTGATGATCCCATTGATGTCATCAACCATATGATGTCATGCTTGTCAGCTATCGTCACATCTTGCTATCCTACTACCAATAACCAGTTGAGGAATTCGTCAAACCCTAGCAACAAGCACCATTAATGATGGCAGAGTGAACTTTACACCATACATAGAGATAAATTCTTTTAGCTACAGTACCAACTAAACCTACACTCCAGTGCACTTGGAAGCAATTCTAAACAAAGGACTTTATTTGTTCAAACTGCAAAAGGAGGGACACTTGTCCAAACAATGCACAAAACCTAAAAGAAAAACGGGATGACTCTTGGTTTAAGGATTAAGTGTTACACGGTACAACTCAGAGCCAATGGTCAAATACTACATAGGATAACTAGCATTTTTGGCAGATCTAGGAACTACAGAAGGTCAAGCCACACATACTATCATTACTTATAATGCTTCTTATCAAGCCGATGATTTGGATGCATATGACTCTAATTGTGATGAACTCAACACTGCCAAAGTTGCTCTCCTGGCGAATTTATCTCATTAAGGTTCAGATGCTCTCGCTGAGGTACACAATCCTAATAATGTGGTTAACCATATGATTAATCAAGGTGTGCATGTGATGCCGTCTTCTGAACAGTCGAGTGTTGTGAATCATTCAGCAACGGAAATAATAGTGATTGCATATCATTTCCTATCTTCTCATGTATGTGACTAATCACAACAGCAAGCGTCAGAATTCTAACTCATCGGCACAACAAGATGCATTGATATTATCTGTGATTGAACAACTGAAAACCAAAGCAATTAATTATACCAAGATAAATCTAGATAATAAAAGTATCAATGATACTTTAACTGCTACTTGAAAGTTAAAGAACTCGTTAGAAGTGTTGAAAGATGTACAAAGTTATTTAAAAAGCCAATAATGTTTCAGATTCATGTGCACATCTGTCGAGAATTGATCGTCTTAAACAAATCGTTCTGAAACCTAAAAGAAAAAGAATCTTTAATGCAAACATACTCTTCTCTAAAATGATTTTAATATGAAGAATCAAGAAACACTGATAATGAAAAGGCTTTTAAAAAGAAGAAAAATAGCTGGATAATATTGATTTATAAAAAAGATCAGTCATCGACAAACTGTTCCATATGTTGACAAAACCACAGTTTTTTTGTGATCATACCACTAAATAAGCTCTAGGTTTTCAAAATCCTTTCTATCTAAAGAAAGCTTAGAAGTTAGAACCAAAGCTTTATATGGTATTCATTTAAAACACAAGTGCCTAATGTGATTCCCAGACTCAAAGATCCCTTAATGCTTGCTGAAGAGAGTCCGTTCAAAATGTTGTTAAAACAACAGGATCAAATGGTTTTAAAAATAAAGTTAATACTACACAGTTGATTATGTTGCTCTTAACCAACTTTCTCAAGATTTTGAAAAATGATTTGTTCACAAACTGAATTATCTGTTAACAAGCCTTTTGTCTCAGAATCTATTGAATCTTCAGCATCATAGTCCTTTGTGTAACCCCACCAAAGTAGGTTCCAAAGACCTTCCTAAACTCACATGTTAAATACAAGTTTGAAGAAACTTAAACCATTCTTCCTGGCTTACATGGTTATAAAAAAAGGAACCACAACCACATCCATCACTAGGCTCTGGTTTGAACAGACAACAACTTGTTTTTAGGAAGAAATATATTCCATTTGTAAAATCACTTAAGGACATATTCAATAATTCGATCAATATTTAATTGATGAACTTACTGAAGTCCAAAACGTCTTTCATCAAATAGAACAGGCTGTTGAACAACATCGTTTAGAGTCCAAACCTTTGAAGTTAAAATGAATCAAGTTTTGAACGAGAACGAACGACTCTTGGAACAATTTACTAACAAAGAAATAATAACATAATTGTAAATTCTTTCTGTAGATAATGCTTATGTGAATGTGCATGAATGTGAAAAGTGTCTCAAACTTAAGACTGAGCTTCTCAACAAAAAAGATTTCATTGAAAAAGAAACTTACAATAAACTGTCCAGAAGTTATACCACTCTTGAAAAACACTGCATCTCTTTAGAAGTTGATACTCAACTTAATCAAGAAATTTTTCAAAGAGACAATTCTATTTCAAATCAAATTCTCAAAAGTAGAAATATGAATGAGGATAAGGTGAAGAAGGACATAGAAGAGGTTGAAACAATAAATATTGAATTGGATCATAGGGTGTCAAAGCTTGTTGCCGAGAATGAACATTTGAAACAGACCTATAAGCAACTTTATGACTCAATCAAACCAACATGTATTCGATCAAAAGAAAAATGTGATACTTTTGTTAATCAACTCAATCAAAAGTCTATAGAAATCTCTAATTTAAATGCAAGTCTTCAGGAAAAAGTTTTGGTCATTACAACTCTCAAGAATGAATTAAGGAAACTTAAGGGAAAAGATTTAGCTGATAATGTTGTCACCAAAAACACCATTGCTCCAGAAATGCTTAAGATTGATGTGGAACCAATAGCCCCTAAATTGTTGAACAATAGGACAACTCACTCTTACTACCTTAGACACACTCAAGAACAAGCTGCGATTCTTAAGGAAGTAGTTAAACAAGGAAAATCACAAAATCCTCTAAATAACCCCTTAGACTCTGCTTGTAAGTATACCAAACGAATTAAGGAGTTGCTTATAATAATCGGACAAACTTGCCCTAGCATCAACAATTCAAGTGACAAATTAGTGGTTGTGACCCCAAAGAACAAGGACAAAAGAGTTAGATTCACTGAGCTCGTCACATCTTTAGGAAACACAAACATAAAAATAGCTTCTTCATCAAACCTAGTTTCTAACAAACCTATGATGTCTTCTACATGAGTAAAACCATCTACTAGTGCAAGCGGATCACAGCCTTCAGGCAATACAAAGAAAGATAAGATTCAACAAATACCAAGTAGTACTCAGAAGAATAAATTAGAAACCCACTCTAGGACAGTTAAATCTAGTTTGAAATATAATAAATGTGTTGTGGAACCTAACAAAACTGCAAATGTGCAGCATCCCAAGCTTAATGCGAATTCTGAACTTCTATATGTTAAGTGTAACGGTTGCATGCTTTCTGATAATCATGATTTATGTGTTCTTGATTTTATCAATGATGTGAATGCTCGTGCTAAATCTAAATCTGTTAAGAAAAGTTAAAAGAGAAAAGTTTGGAAACCAACAGGAAAAGTGTTCATAAATATTGGATACATTTGGAGACATACTGGTCGGACCTTTATAGTAGAAAATGTGTTCCCTTTAACTAAGATTATCACTACTACTGAAGTACCCCTTAGGAAACCAACTGTTTTAAACTTTGATACACCTAAGCCTGTAGTAACATTGGTTTACTCAAAGAAACCTAAGAAATCTAAAACTAATGTTCCCGTTAGCAAACCTAAGATTATTAAATCTATATCTGCTAACAACAAGGAACCCAATAAATCTTGAGGATCCATAGTTTCTGATGTTCCATCTTCCTCTCTTGATGAATGCATGTCGTCCAAATTGTTCTCTGGTATATGGACTCCGGCTGCTTCAAGCATATGACTAGAGATCGCTCTTATCTCACCAATTTCGTCAATAAATTTTTAGGTACAGTAAAATTCAGAAATGATCACGTGGCAAAAATATTATGATATGGTGATTACCAGATTGGGAATGTTACGATCTCAAGGGTTTACTACGTGGAAGGACTTGGACACAACTTATTCTCCGTTGGGTAATTATGTGATTCGAACCTTGAAGTTGCTTTTCGTCAACACACTTGCTTCATTCATAATCTAGAATGTGTTGATCTATTGATTGGATCTTGAGGTAACAATCTGTATACACTGTCTCTTGTAGATATGATAGCGTCCTCTCCTATATGTCTCTTGTCAAAGGCCTTAAAGACTAAGTCATGGCTATGGCATCGACGTCTATCTCATCTGAACTTTAGTGCAATCAACCATTTAGCTAGTCATGTTCGAGGTCTCCCTAAGCTAAAATTTGAAAAGGACCATCTGTGTTATGCGTGTGCAATGGGAAAAAGCAAGAAGAAAACCCACAAACCTAAATCTAAAGACACCAACAAAAAAAAAACTTTATCTTTTGCACATGGATCTTTGTGGCCCAATGCGTGTCGCAAGTGTTAATGGAAAGAAGTACATCCTCGTCATTGTCGATGATTACTCTCGATTTACATGGGTAAAGTGATTAAGGTCAAAAGATGAAGCTCTAGATTTCATAATCAAGTTTCTCAAAATGATCCAAGTGCGGCCTAAAGTACCTGTCCGACAAATCAGAACAGATAATGAAACTGAATTTGTTAATCAAACTTTGTGTGAATATTATGAGAAGGTTGGCATCTCTCATGAAACATTTGTCGCTCGCTCTCCACAGCAAAATGATGTCGTTGAAAGACGTAATCCTATGCTAATTGAAGCTGCCCGCACAATGTTGATTTATGCAAAAGCTCTGTTATTTTTATGGGCAGAAGCAGTTGCTACCGCATGTTATACCCAAAATCGTTCCATCATACGTCTTTATCACGGCAAAACACCATATGAGCTTTTACATGACAAACTTCCTGATTTATCATTTTTCCACGTATTTGGTGCACTTTGCTATCTGACAAATGATAGCGAGAATTTAGGAAAGTTACAACGAAAGCTGACATTGGTATTTTCATTGGCTATGCACCTATAAAGAAAGCATTTCGAATTTACAACCGACGTACCAGAAGAATCATCAAAACAATACATGTAGATTTTGATGAGCTAACAACGATGGCTTCTGAACATGACAATTTAGAACCCGCACTTCATGAAATGACTCTTGCAACAATCAGTTCAGGACTCGTGACAAATCCTCCTCCTTCAACACCGTTTCTACCACCTTCAAGAACTGATTGGGATCTTTTGTTTCAACCACAGTTTGATGAATTACTAACTCCTTCACCTAGTGTTGATCTTCCAGCCCCTGAAGTCATTGCTCTAATTGCTGAAGTAGTTGCTCCAGAACCCGCTGCATCAACCGGTTCACCTTCCTCAACAACTATTGACCAAGATGCACCATCACCCAGTAACTCACAAACAACACCCGAAACTCAATCTCTTTTCATTTCTAACGATGTTGACGAAGAGAATCACGACTTAGATGTTGCACACATGAATAACGATCCATTCTTTGGCATTCTAATTCCAAAAAACGACTCTGAAGCATCTTCTTCTTCGGACGTTATTCCCACCATTGTGCACACTACTGCTCCTAACTCAGAACACGTTACCAAATAGACTAAGGATCATCCTTTAGACAACATCATCGGTGAACTCGAAAGACCTATTTCCACAAGACTCCAACTCCATGAATAAGCCTTATTTTGTTACTACGATGCTTTTGTCACATTAGTTGAACCAAAGAACTATAAAGACGCGTTAATTCAAGCATGTTGGATTGAAGCAATGCAAGAGGAGCTTAATGAATTTGAACGTCTTAAAGTCTGGGAACTCGTTCTTCGTCCAGATAAAGTGATGGTCATTACTTTAAAATGGATCTATAAGGTGAAACTTGATGAATTAAGAGGAATTCTGAAAAACAAGGCTCGTTTGGTTGCTCGTGGTTACCGTCAAGAAGATGGAATTGAATTTGAGGAATCCTTTACTCCAGTGGCTATACTTGATGCTATTCGAATTTTCCCTGCATATGCTACTCACATGAATATGATCGTCTACCAAATGGATGTTAAGACGATATCTTGAACGGCATTCTGCGCGAAAAAGTTTATGTCAGCCAACCGGATAGGTTTGTGGATCAAGATAATCCGAATCATGTGTACAAGCTTAAGAAGGCTCTCTATGGGTTGAAACAAGCTCATCACATGTGGTACGATCTATTGTTGAAGTTTTTACTCTCTCAGGAATTCTCTAAAGGAACCATGGATCCCACATTGTTCATCAGAAGACAAGGTAAATATATTCTCATGGTACAAATCTATGTTGATGATATAATCTTTGTGTCTACTACACTTGAACTATGTGATCAATTTTCAAAAATAATGTGTTCAAAGTTTAAGATGTCGATGATGGGCAAAATATCATTTTTTCTTGGACTACAGATTTCACAAAGTCCTAGAGGCATCTTTCTAAACCAGTATAAATATGCTCTAGAATCTTTGAAAAATATGGTATGGAATCTAGTGACCCCGTGGATACTCCCATGGTGGAGAAATCCAAATTGGATGAAGATATACAAGGGAGAGCCGTTGACCCTACACACTATCGTGGAATGGTGGGCACCCTTATGTATCTCACAGCCAGTAGACCAGACCTAAAATTTGCTGTATGCATGTATGCCCGGTATCAGGCAAAGCCTATCAAAAAGCACTTACATGCTGTAAAAAGAATCTTTAAATACCTAAGAGGAACCGTTAATAGGAGACTCTGGTATCCAAAGGTTTCTTTTATTGCTCTAACAGCTTATGCAGATGCTGATCACGCGGGTTGCCAAGATACTAGATGAAGTACATCTGGCAGTATGCAATTATTGAGAGGCAGACTTGTTAGTTGGTCATCAAAAAGATAAAAAAGCATTGCGATATCCAGTACAGAAGCTGAATATATAGCCTTGTCTGGTTGTTGTGCTCAAGTCCTTTGAATGAGATCACAGCTTACCGACTATGGTCTTGGATTCAATAAAATTCCAATGTACTATGATAACAAAAGTGCTATTGCCTTATGCTGCAACAATGTTCAACATTCTCGATCGAAGCATATTGACATCAGATTTCACTTCATCAAAGAGCAAGTTGAGAACGGAGTAGTAGAGCTTTACTTTGTCAACACGGAGTATCAGCTAGCGGACATCTTCACTAAAGCCCTATGCAGAGAAAGAATTGAATTTCTTATCAACAAGCTGGGAATGCGAAGTTTTACGCCTGAGACACTGAAACAGTTGGCAGATGAAGCTGAAGAATAGTGGTGGTACCTATTCTGATATCCTATGTATCATATGTATATATTCAAAACCAGAAAAACCAAAAAGATTTTCATTTTCAAAAACCTTTATAAAAACAAAGTACAAAAATATAAAATCTTTAAAACCAAAGAAAAAAATTAAAAAATGAGAAAAAATATAAAAAGCGGTAATAATGGCATGTCTTCTAAAAATCGATATCATTTACGGTCTTAGAAATGTTATTTAATAATGATACGAGGCTGTAAATGAAGTTCGAGCAGAAGTTCAAAAGTTTTCAAAACATGCCAACAATGGTTGCTATTATTTTAGATAGCAACCCAGTCATCATCTTAAAGGCAAGTATTTCAAAAAGAAAACTTGACCTCATAACGGGAATTTATTCTCGGACATGGTCTACTTTATGACCATGCAAAGGCTTGTGTTTACTTTGCAACACAACCCGTGCTTTCTTTATACCATAAGTGTACGTGTCAGTGCGCTTATGTGTTAAAATAAGAGAAATCTTATTTCAGGGTGTTTGATTTTCAAAAATAAAACATTAAGTCATCAGAAAATGCTTTTCAAAGACATTTGACTTCTAAAACAACGACTACTGCTCTTTAAATAGAAAACGGGTCATTGTTTGAGGGGGAGAAAATGTCAAATATCTTCTTTAGAAAGTCATTTGATAAAAGGAATAAAGGTTTTTAAACAATAACGGAATATCATTTTTTAAGGAAAGTTAATTAAGTTTAGCTTATGTGTGCCTTAAATGCTATTTGTTTATGCCTTTAGAGAGAATATGTGCAAATTTAAGTTGTTAGGTATGCTAGTTAAAACTACAAGGACTATTTGTGCCAACGTGTTAACTTAAAATGCCTAAAATATCTTATAAGTGGAAAGTACAAGACATCCTAAATCTAAGGGGGCATTTGTGCACAAAATGAAACTTATCTTATACACAAACACCCCCTCCCCGTGTTTCAGTTAATCACACACACAAACACAAACTAAAAATTTCTCTCCCACTCTCTCATAAAATCGTCACATCCTTGTTCAAGATTTCCAGTCATTTTTGTGCTTAAGGTATAACTAAAACATTGATCCCTACACTCTAATGATCCTACATTTCAAAAGAATTTAGTTTTTACAAGGTTTTAAGATCGAAAACCCTAAAAATCAAATTAGGGTTCTTCAAAATTAAAACTGAATGAATACGTAAATTGTTTGAGGGGTTTTGTTCGTATTAGGGTGATAATAACTCGTGTATAACAGTTTTTAATAGGGATAACTATTGAGTGAGATATGCTTGATTTTGAATCTCGAAATTGTGTATTTTTTAGTTTTAGTAGGAAAAGTTTATGGGTTTTGTGTAGGATAAGTGTTAAATGTATTATTGAATATGTGTGTGCTTTGATATCATATTTTGAATGTTTTTTCTTGGATGCGAATTGATTTTATGGTGCTAAATAGTGGTTTGTGTTAACATCTTGATGATTCTGTGGTAATTTGTTTCCACACATGTTTATATGAATGCTGTGTTTCCATTTGTTCGAATCTTGAAGTAATAACATGTTTACAAATCACTTGAGTTCTAGAATCGGATTCGCAATTGGTAGTATAAACCGGACTCGCAGGTCCATAGGCTTAACCGGACTCGCAGGTCCATGGGTTTAACCGGACTCGCAGTTTTTGTTATGACCGAACTCGCAGTAGCCAGTTATGACCAAACTAGCAATTTTCCTTAAGTGACCAGATTTGCAGTTCTTAGTATTGACCGAACTCACAGTCTTGACTATTTACCGAACTCGCAGTTTTTGTTATGACCGAACTCGTAGTGGCCAGTTATGACCGAACTAGCAGTTTTCCTTAAGTGACCGGATTCGCAGTTCTTAGTATTGACCGGACTCGCAGTCTTGACTATTGACTGAACTCGCAGTTATTTTTTAGACCGAACTCGCAGTTTTAGTAACAACTGGACTCGTAGTTCTCAATATTGACCGGACTCGCAATACTTGTTTGGACCGAACTCGCAGTTTTAGTAATAACCGGACTCGCAGTTCTCAATATTGACCGGATTCGCAGTATACCTTCAATAATGAGATTCATATCTACATTTAAAGGAAACAAAAGACTTAATACAATTAACACTTAAGATCTAATCAAGAGGTAACTTAAAACTTGTTTTAGGTAGAAAATTTAAAATTGGTTGTCTTTGAAATCTATTCAAGTTAAAATTGGCTTAAATACTGGAACTAAATCAAGACCTAGGTAATCTAACTCCCTATTAGTTAGAATAAACTAGATTCCTAGACAGTCTAATAATGTTACATATGTTCCTTAATTAACTAAGCCAAATTAAGTTTGCCCTTTCCATGATTAGTTCTCTAAATGTGTTGAATGCCTTAAGTGTCGTGTTCTGAAGAGATTCTTATAGTTTATTATATAACCTTGTTGATATATAAACTGTATTGATTCTCTTAGCAGAATCATGAGTATCACAAAAGAACAACAGCAAGCCCTTGACGATGCTCTTGTTCCAAGAGAACAACGTCTAAGGATTAGAAATTGCAACTACAGATTGAGCACTACATTCAAGCCCAAGGAACCCACTTTTCAAGTTGCTTTGGATGTTCTTTCTCTCACACCTTTTTATCAAGCCTTCTTGATCTCAGCAAGTGTTCCTGCCATCTACATGCATGAATTCCGGGCTACTGTTTCCTTTCACAAAGAATCATTCTTTTGATCTGGAAACTTTCAGAGATATGCTCCAGATTTACCCAAATCTTCCTGGCCAGAAATTTATAGATCCTCCATTTGAAGAGGAAATACTTGCTCTCATAAGAAAACTTGGTTACTCCGGTGATATCAAGTCACTCTCTGATGTCAAGGTTGATACTCTACATCAACCTTGGAGAACATTTGGAACCATCATCAACAAATGTCTCAGTGGTAAAGTAACTGGACTCGATCAGCTTCGTATCTCTCGGGCTCAAATCATTTGGGGTATGTATTACCAGAAGAATGTTGACTATATCTACCTTCTATGGGAAGACTTAGTTTATCAAATTGAAAATAAGGTGTCAAAGAAGAACAAAGACATGTACTATTCAAGATTCACCAAAGTCATTATCAACCACTTCATGTCAAAAGATCAATCAACTCCAAGAAGAAACAAGGTAGACTGGCACATGGCTAAAGATGACCTCATTCTCACAACAATGAGATTTATCCCCAAGCATGAAACAGTTCAAAAGTACGGTTCCATACTTCCTGATACTCTAACCAATCAAGCAATGAAGGAGTCGGAGGCATACAAGACTTACTATGATTTTGCTACTAGAAAGGTGATTCTAAAACCAAATTATGTACGGCGATCTACCAGGGAGAAGACTGATCAAGCCCCTAAAGATTCTCTAGGTAAAAGACTCAAAGCTACAACTAAGGTGGCTAAATCTAGAAAGAAGAAGCTACATGCTCAAGGATTGGAGACTCTATCAGAAATAGCATTGTCAGAGGCTGACCAAATGAAACTTATCACCAAAAAAAGCAAGACACAATTCCACAGCTCTCACACCAATGCTTCAGGTGCAAATGAAGGAACTGGTGTTTCACCAGGAGTTCCTAATGTACCTACATATGGCTCTGAAGATGATCAGATTTCTTGGAAGTCCAGTGACGAGGACGATGATGATGAAGTAAGCATGAGTAAAGACGATGATGACAATGCTGATAATGAAGATGATGATGATCAAGATGATGATACTAAACAAACTAAATCAGACAATGATGGTGATGACTTTGTTCATCCTAAGTTCTCCACTTATGATGAAGAAGAAAGAACTGATGAAGAAGATAAAGATGAAGAGTGGTCTGATGATGAAGTAACTCAAGGTGGCAATGTTGAGAAAGAAAAGATGGATGAAGAAAAGACAAATGAAGAGGACGAAATAAATGAAATGTACAGTAACGTGAACATTAATCTGGAAAGAAGAGATACTGAAATGACAAATGCTCCACAAACTAATGTTCAAGATACTCAAGTCATAGAAGACACTCATATGATAATAATCGCTATCACTCTTGAAGTTTAACAACAGAGTTCTTCTGTATCATTAGGCTTCATTTCCAAAATGTTCAACCCTATTCCAAATACAGGTATTGACTCCATACTTAATCTAAACACTGAGTAAACTTCTCTGGTAGATGTTCCTATAACTACTCATGATGAAATACCTCCTTCATTTGTTACAACACTTTCTCCACCACCCATTCCTTTCATTCAACCTCTGCAACAAACACCAGTTTCCACACTAACAATTTTTCCAAGTACCTCCCTACAAAATCTTCCAACCTTTGGTTCTTTATTTAAGTTTGAAGATAGAGTAAAATCTTTGGAAGACGACTTCTCAGAATTCAAGCAAACAAACCTATTTGCTGAAGCAATTTCATCAATTCTCGGTATTGTTGATAAGTACCTTGCCAACTAGATGAATGAAGCTGTAAAAGCAGCGGTTCAACTATAGTCAGACAGACTTAGAGACGAAGCTGAAGCTGAAAATGAAGACTTCATCAATAAAATTGATGAAAATATAAATAAAATCAACAAGGAGCAAGTCAAAGTACAAGTTAAGGAGCAAGTCAAAGTACAAGTTAAGGAGAAAGTCTCCAAGATTTTACCGAGAATTGAGAAATCAAAAAATGAACAACTTGAAGCTGAAGTTATGATTCGTTCATCCAATGAAGCTAAGACATCCCATGCTGTAGCAGCTAACCTATCTGAACTTAAGCTGAAGAAGATTCTCATAGATAAAATGGAGAATAACAAATCTATCGACAGATTAGTTCAACAGAAGACTCTTTACAACGCATTGGTTGACACTTATGAAACTGAAAAAGACATCCTTGCAACATATGGAGATACTGTCATGTTTAAAAGACATCAAGATGATGAGGATGAAGACGAAGAACCCTCCACTGGATCAAACCGGGGGTCTAAGAGAAGAAGAGCTAGAAAAGAACCTGAGTCATCTAGTGCACCAAAGGAGAAGACTTCCAAGTCAACTGGCAAGTCTAAAGAAGGGTCCAAATCTCATCAAAAGTCTACTGGCAAGTCTGCTCAAGCAGAGGAGCCAATACACACTGTCGAAGATTTGGAAGAACTCGTACATCAGGAGTTTAATATAGGATTTACTGAAGATCAACCTGTTGATGAGACCACTCAGCTTCCTGATTGGTTTCAGAAACCAGCAAAACTTCTAACTCGCGACCGTGATTGGAACAAGGCTTTGCCTGCTAAACATGGACCAATTTAACCTTGGATAAGAACTTTGTCTCGGAATGGAGATCCTCGTGAGTCATTTAATAAACCAATGGACACTCCTCTAGACTTCTCAGCATTCATGTTGAATCGGCTCAAATTTGATACTCTGACTCCAGAATTATTAGCCGGTCTAACATTCGAGTTAATTAAAGGCTCGTGCAAGAGTCTGGTGGAACTAGAATACTTCCTTAAAGAAGTCTACAAAGCAACTACTGATCAATGAGACTAGAACAACCCTGAAGGACAGCAATATCCACATGATATGCGCAAGCCCTTACCATTGATACCTAATTCACGAGGTCATCAAGTAATACCTTTTGATCACTTCATCAACAACGACCTTGCGTATTTAAGTGGTGGTGTCTCAAGCCGAACTTACACTACTTCAGTGATGAAGACAAAGGCTACAGATTATGGACACATCAAATGAATTGAAGACTTGGTCCCAAACACCATGTGGAGTCAAGTGCCGATTGTCTACGACAAACATGCACTCTGGGGGCAAAAACATCAACAGTTCTATGGATTTGCAGTAAACAGGGAATCTGCTCGTATTGTCTACTCCAGACACATAATCATTGCTATTACAAAGCTTAAGATTGTCGAATGACATAATTACAAACATTTGGACTGGATCACTGTTCGTAGAGATGACGAAAAACTGTATACATTCAAAGAAGGCGATTACAAGAGACTTCCCCTTTAAGACATCGAAGACATGCTGCTTCTACTAGTTCAAGGCAAGCTAAAAAATCTTACTATTGAGGAACGTCTAGCTTTGAGTGTTTCATTGAAAATGTTTACAAGAAGCATTATCATCAAAAGGCGTGTGGAAGATCTTCAATTAGGTATCAAAAGTTACCAAAAGAAGCTCAACCTCATAAAGTCGGATACACACAGATCAGATCTCAAATGAAAGACAGCATATACAGCATACTCCAATCCTAGAGGTTTCACATATCAGAATAAAGACAAGAAGAACAGATTGATGCATATTGATGAACTCCACAAATTTAGTGACGGTACACTTTACGATGTTCGGTCTGCTCTTGATGATATTCTAAAGCGAATATGGATGGAGTACCTACCACAAACAGTTTGGAGAAATATAGACAGGGAACAAAAGGATTATGAGGAGCCTGGAAAATTTTGTTGGTGGGAGACCGTACGTGGGAGACCTTCGGCTGCTAGAAAGGACCATATGATTTATCATATGATGTCCTCATCATAACAGGTCAAACCTCGCACATAATGAAAACTTGTGAATTTGTATATATGTAATGTAGATTTAATGGTGATAATAAGGAGTGCTCGAGTATAAAATTTTCAAGAATTTCTTAGTAAATTTAAAAAATTTCAAATTATTATACTTAAAACTGTCTTATATACCCTCAAATATTTAGGGGGAGCAATAAAATATTCCTAATAGATATTGTGTAACATTTTATCCCCGAACATTTAATCATTTGATATCCAAAATATTAAGGGATTAACATTTTGGATAAAGGAAGAAAATGTGATTAAACTGCATCTAATTTGTACTGAAATGTGATCATATAAAATGGACTCAATACACTCTACAGTTAGCATGTACTACGATAACGATGCACATGTTAAGAGGGAGCTTTTAGTGATGATGAAAAACTTTCAAAGTGTGAAACTTTTGATATTTATATCAAACACCTTGATTGAACTTTTCAATGATTTTGGAAGGATTGTGATGGAATACCCAAAAGACCGACCATGTACTTAAATTTATAGAGTTATAAGGTAGTTAGGCATAGGCATTCAAATCTCATGATACAGCCAGAACCGGAGGGATCTACCCAGGGATATCCACTAGATAGTGTAGAAGTCCTTAGGTATGATACAAAAGGAGAAAAAGTGAGAATTGGGAATAATGCCGACTGAGATGGAGCTAACACTGGAATAAACCCAACAAGGTGTTAGTTATGAAGTCTCGGTAAGAATTGAAGGGGTTGAAGAACGAAAAAGAATTATAAGGATAAAGGGTGTAAAGAAAGAAGTCCTCCATATACTAAACAGAAACCGGGTCAATACATAAACTGTCAGAAACACTAAACTATTGTCTGACATTAAAGACAATCATGGACCCAGTGACGCTATGCACAACCCTCCCTAGCCACTCAAGGTCTCTCAACAGACTATTGTTTCATTTCTTACGGAGATTACACGCATTTCTATCAACTTTCTCACTCCGAGTCAGTTGATATTGAAAAGGTGGCAGTCCGCTCCAACCTCCGATCACTAAAACTAAATGTGCACTATTGAGTCTAGATACAAGAGATCATTCATAAATCTCTCTAGGACACTTATCCATTATGAACTGGTTTCTCACACACTGTGAAAACTATTAATATCCTAAGAGTCCTAGGCATTATCCTTGTGATCTTGCCAGAACATCAGAGTGATACTTAAGTATTCATAATGACGATGGAAATCCTGCTTTATCCAACATCAAACAAGCTTTCGGTAGGTGACTTATGAGATTCTAAGCGAATAAAACTTGTGACAACTGGAAAGCAACGATGGTGCGATTCTATAAGAATCAAACTTGTTCCAGGTTATGAATTAACGGTTGATGATGAATTTTTGAAATGATTAACACTCTCGATGTGTCACAAAACCACTTTAGCAAGCGACACATCAATTGATTTTTCAAATCAACTTTTATTTCAATCGGTGAGATAGTAACTCGCTGGTTCACTCTTATCGTGCTATCTGCTTTGAGACGTTTCGGTAATGAGAACATGCTGAGTTTGATGAATCTAATACATATGTGTTAGAAAGATTCGATACTTCAGCTGGAAATCCTGTCAAGGAGATTCTTCTTAAATTGAATCTATGTGATCACAGGTCGATCCTCACGGATTCGAAGGTTACTCCAACCAAACACGGGTGAATAACAAAGCCATATTCGTCCCCTCTCTTTATTGCTAACTGTTTTAATGTTGGATACTTAAAGATAGAGGTGAAAGTACCTGATTCCAACTGTCTCAAAGATTCATAACCACATGCTTATACCCGACCGACAAATTTAAAGACATCATGAAAGCTAAAGTACATGTTTCAAGACTTCCGCTACTCTGATACCGTACATCCTACTTAAAGCGACGAAGTGTTAAAGTTAAAGAACCTCAAGAAAGATGCATTATTAAAGCTTTTCAAGTTAACAAATCACGAAAGGTATGAGCATGTCGGTCCAAAAGTCAGAAGTTCACAAGATGGCAAAGTTTATAAGATGGCGAAACGAGATTATGCTTAGTTGATGATCTCAAGGTGTTCAAGATCACATTTTCACATACAAGTCAAGATAAAGGAATAAGCTCAAGCCTAAAGTCAATGATCACTACGCCATATTCACAAGAAAAAGGAAAAAGAAAAGAAGACTACGAGCTCAAGACTAAAGTTAAAGCATAGTATGCTAGGTCTAAGTCTTTGTAAATTGGAGTGACCTCCCTTAGGGGGAGATTGTTAGAAATATGAAAAGTATCGGTCACTTCTAATAATAGTTAGTTAAAGTCCGTAGTTAATCAAGTGTAATGTTTAGTATTCTAATAGGGCCAAAAGGCCCATGGAAAGCCCACAAGCTAACCATGGTCGGCCAAAGGGTTGTATAAATACCTTCTCCATGCCTTGGAGAGGGTGTTGATTGTTCAATTGTTTCACACATTTATGCATTTCCATTTCATGTTTACTTTCTCTCTCTAAAGTGTTCATCCAACCACCCTCTCTCTAAAGCCACCTCTCTTTCCCCAACCTTGTATGTTATTAGATATTCTTTCATATTGCTACAAAGAAGTACTAATTTATTGCTGAGACGATGAAAGTTGTTATTCACGGTGTGACCTTCGATGTTCATGTTAAAGAAATTGGTACTTGAAGTACTCGTATCAAGGATGATCTAGACTGTAGTGATTCTGAATATGAAGAGGATGAAGATGAGGATCGTTCATGCAGCATCAAAGAAAATCATAATGATGTCTTAGATGACTTTGTGGAAACTAGAAAGGGGGGTTGAATAGTTTACCGCTTTTTAAAGTTTGATTATATTTGTTTGTAAAAACTTAGATACGAGTTTACGTGAGATCACTTGTAGACAATATGAACACAATGAATATATATACACAAAGAATATTAACTACGAAATATAAAGTGCAAGATCAAACCACGACACGATGATTTATAGTAGTTCGGTAACAAAGCTCCTCTTCGCCTTACTCTACTCCCTGGGTATCCAACTCGAGAGTTCACTTGCACTATGTCAACAAACCCCCTTCAGGCGTAGAAAACCGTATACACGTAGCTTACAACAATTTCCGAAACTAAGCTAAATGTCGACTTCTAATCTTAGCTAGAACCAATCTACTACTCACAAGCGTATTTTGAGGACTAAAATACTAACCGCCCACTCACGTATTTTTACACCTAAAAATACTAACACGAACTACCTGTTCTATCTACTACACAAGAATAAAAGAGATGGGGTTGATGTACAATATACAACATGATCATAACAACGTTACATATGCACAAACTAGTCTATAATACTTTTTATCTTGACGATTACAAGTATTCTTCTCTTGCACTTGGAGAGTAAGGATTAGATCACTTGTAAACAAATGTTTATACAAGTTAAATGATCAAATACTAGAAAATGTGTTTGCTGATTTAGAACAGAAAGAAACTGAGTGCAAAGAGGTGAAAAATAATGTGGGAACAGTCCACTATTTATAGGCGAAGTTTGGGATAAATTTGGTCAGCCGATCCCTTATCTATGTGATTTGGTCGTTATGCGTAGGTAATTTATTATTCAAGTTTTACTATTTATATTTTTCTGAATTTGCCTATTAACAAACACTAACGGGCAGTGTACCCGATCAGTTGTAGGTTCGTTGGTAAGTAGGGTTTCGATCACTAAGAGCGAGTGTTAACACTTAAATCTATCAGTATTTTAGTTATCAAAGTTAGTCCTAATTAATCCTATGTTAAATCTAAGTTAAACCCAAACTAACGCAAAAGGGTAGTTTTCAGCTTGAGAGACTGGCACGAGTTTTGGTTTACCTAAACTAAGATGAGGGCGATTAACACACATAAGCTGATAGATAGAAGAAAAAAAAGCGGTCAAGCCTAATGTAAGGAAAACGTATTAACCATATTTAATATAATAAAATGCAGCTTTTGTTTATAAGTGTAATGATTGTCTTATCTCGTTGGTAACATATCATTCTTAGGTTTAGACGGTACTTCTTTCTAAACCCTAGATGCGCAAATTTTGGCATAATTAAACACATCCGCATAAAGCATTCATTGTTGATTATAATCTATCTTAGGAGACAATAATGGTGATCTTATCGAATCCTAGCTCAACGAGACTTTACTAACTTATTGCTTAACGGCTCTTTATATACCAGTAGTCTATTGTCCATATCTTTATCCAGGGAATCATAACGTTATTTGTTAGTCCTAGGTCACCTGCTAGTCTACCTATTCACTAAACCAAGGGCAAAGACATGTCAATATTTGTGATCCTATTACTCTAGATATATAAATTGCTATATGTAGTTTTATCCCGGACTCTAGCTAACGCTCTATTTGTATTCCTAGATTCAGTTGAATGATAAGTTAAACACATACTTAAGCACATAAACGAGTATAAATTGATAAACATTGATGTGGTGTTTTTACAAGCTTTAAATTTATAATAACTAGAAATACCGATTTTGACTAAAAACACAACATTCAGGAAGTATACCCGTTCGTGTATAGTTTATCTTTAGGTAAGTCTAGGTCATTCCACAGGATTTGTAGCAATTCACAAATTGTTTATCAAGTAACAAAGCCAATTGATTATCACGGATCAAATAGCCTAAACGTGTGTATAAAGCAAGCAAGGGACAAGGCATGATTCACATAACATAATAGATAAAGATAGAGCAAGACTTTATATAAACAAAGCATACAAGTCATATATGATGGGTAATCATAATAACAAGCATATCTACCAATGATAACATAGAATCCTTTCGGCCTATATACTATATCATCACTAGTGCATTAAGAATGGTTTATATCAAATATGCATATATATGAATTCCTCCTAACCCGGTCGGTCAACATAAGGAAATGTCTTAAACATTATTCTACTTGGTTTATTTATCAATTTACCACACAATTCTTACAAGCATGATATTGATTCATATGGACAACATGATTCAAAATATATCAAGGCAATTAATCTTTTTGGCCTATTTCAATTGCAAGATATATCAAAAGATAAACAATGATCCAAGTAAAATAACATCGAATTCATAAACATGTATATTCATAAATCATAGCAAAATCATCCAAATATTATTCATGTTTCACATATAAGAAGCAATGTAACAATACCAATATTTCGATTACAACAACCGCCAATCCCAAAACTAATGGTTCCATGATCAACCAACAACCAAATGCTACTAAGATAACCCGGAATATACTATGTAACTTCTAGAAATCCGCAACATATCACCAAATGGAGTGTTTGGTAAAAAGGTTTTTGTGATGATCTTAAGAGAATTTGGTGTGAATCCCCTAAGAATCAAAATGGGAAGTGCTTAGATTCTGGAAATGGATAGAATGTGGTCTAGATATGGTGGTGGATCAATGGTATTTTGTAGTGGAGAGTGGTGGTAGCATGGTGGTGACATGGTGGTGAGAAGGGGTGTTTGGATCATTGGATCCTAAGATCCTCACCACTTTTTCCTCCTCTCCCACTTGATTTAGAGATTGTGTGTGTGAGATATGGATTGGTGTGTTGGATTGGACGAATTTGAGGGGTATTTATAGGGTAAAATTTACTTGAGGACCAAGCAAAACTTGTATGTGGACGTTTTTGAGGCTAAATTCGTGTTTTTAATGCTGCAGACTGAAAGTGCGGCACACATTTTTATTTGTGCGCCGTACTTGGGATTTTGTGAAAAGTGCGCCGCACTTTTTTATTTGTGCGGCGGTTTTGATGCCTTTTCAGTTCTTGGACTAAAAACCAAAGTTGTAGAGAATTCTTTCCCGGACGCGTGGCCGCCAGAATCGCGTCAAACGGAGTTCGTATGCTCAAGTTATGGCCAAAACAGTGGACAGGTGTCGGGAGATCTTTATCTTCAGTTATTTCTTCGTTTATGCTTCAAATCTTGGTGTTTTCTTCCGTTTTCTTCCACGACACGTACTTAGAACCTACAATAGCAAATATACTCGATTTTATACCAAAAGTTTTTATTATTAACCACTTTATATATATATAAAATCATTGATAACGCATATAAAAACATGTATAATTTGAGCGTTATCAAATCCCCCAACACTTAAAACTTTTCTTGCCCTCAAGCAAATCTAAGAAAAGAAATTTTATAAACAAGGTCCTAGGTGACAAGATAAATTTTTTTTTAATTTTATATACATATTTTTTAAATTTTGATATATATTTTTTTATTTTTAATTTTAAAAAAAAATTATTGGGTGTGAAATTTTCGAAAATATTTTTGGTTTTTGTAATAAATACGTGCAAAAGGCGCAAACACCCCCCCACACTTAAAGGTTTGTTTGCCCTCAAGCAAAATAAGGAAAAGTAATAAGCTTTACAAAACAAACATAGAATTATGAAAAATATTTTTGGATTTTTAATATGTGAAAACATAGATGTTTGACAATACTCAATGATTCTCAAGCTGTATAACATGACTAAGCACCCCACGAATAAGGAAAAGTATAATTCACTCAGACACTCGTATGTGATGTAATAGAGGGTAAAAGGGAAATCACACTCAATTGATCAGACATGATTCATTAAGTTACCCTAAGCTTGTACAAGAAACAAAACTGCACCGACAAGGCGTAAGCACTATGTATAATTATCAAAAGAGGACTTTTATTCGGATTGTAATGTACAAGCTAAGGGTTTATAAGGGAGTGGATAAGGCATGGGAAATATATACTGGAAATGGCTTTATAATATACATGTCGACAAGTCCAAGAAACTCATGTTGCTAGTTACGAGAATCCACAAATCTCTGAGGTTATCGAACAATTAAACCTCATCTCTATCTCGATCAAATCGGCACAAATACCATAATGTAGAAATACTTCGCAAGTGCTAACAACAACCTATCTCTTATTCATCATTTTTTTTCTCTCTCTCTTTTTTTTTACTTTTTATTTTCTTCATTTCTTTTTTTTTCAATCCACCCTCATTCAAACGACCAACAATTCCCCCACACTTATTATAAGTGTACACCACAAAAAAATACGAAAAACGAAGTTTTGAACCTTCGACTTCGTTGAAATGGTACAACCATCATAACAAAGCGCTAGCAAACCATAAGCAAAAATCAATCAATCATACCGAGCAACTAGCAACCAACCGTTGGGACTTTCGACAAGGGGTAAGGCTAGGCTAAATGTTATATTTTTGTATTTTTCATTTATTTTAGTGGATGAGAAAAATAAATAGAATGGCTCAGCGATTTAAACTAGAGGTATCTAGCACTAAAGATGAGTGCTAACAAAAGGGTTTTATTTGGGTGGTTAGCTAATCAGTGTATCCAGCTAAAAAGAATAAATAATTAAATGGAATGGCTATTTGGGTTAAATCCTAAGTTGCCTCTTTATCACATAAAAATACATATATCACGCGAACGTGATCTCACTGCGTAAATCACCGGCACACTCATATAATTTTTAATCTGATACCAATGTTCCAGAAAAGGCGACAAAACTACAAATACACAACCGTAACGACGGATGAGACACTTGCAGCTGCATTCAAACCTTAACTCGAGAAAGCTAAAGGCAAAAATCATCTTTATAAGATTTAAAGGCGAACCTCACTTTTTTTAGGTGATTGGTATAAATGCGCAAGTAATGTCATCGATCCCGAGTCGACCTGCTTTATCAATCGGGACACATCTCTGATTTTAAAACTTAATTTAATTTTTAATATATTTTTTTATTATGTTTTATTCTAATATATTAACCTAAGTGGTAAAAGATTTAAAAATAAATTAGATTTTTAGATTACAGAGGGCGAACAAAAGTTTATACTTTTAATAATGAGTCTAATTTTCCAATTTCTTTCCCCCCACACTTAAGTTGAGCATTATACGTAATTAGAAAATAACTTAAAAGTGGGACAAACAGGAAAAATAAATATAAGAGAAACGAAACTTCCGGGGGCTCTTAAGGGCTCTGTTGAATTATGAAAGATACGACGCGAAACAGAACGCCGTCATGTGTATTTATAATTCAAATATATCATTCCATCAAGTGATAAGATGCCACCACCAATCCAAGCTTCACATGTTTTATTTAATCTGCAAAATAAACTAAACTACAAAAACTGTAAAATATTAAAGCACACTTTCGTAGGCACCACGATTGCATTTAGCATATGCAACAAGCCTTTAAACCCATCGGTGGCCCGAGTGGACGAGTTATAGTCTTGTGAGGGTTTTCAGCGAACACACCCACAAAGTTCAAAAACATTTTCTTACATATATAATATATATTATTAATATATAAATAAAATATATAAAATAATATTAAATATATATAAATTATAGATTTAATATATATATATATATATAATTTTATAAAAAAAATATAAAAATAAAAAAGTTAAATTTTTTTAAATATTATTAAAATATATACATATATATATTTACAAATTTTTATTTATTTATACACATTTGATTAAAAACAAGCACGCATAAAATCTGATTTTTAGTTTTTTTTATATATGAGTTTTGGTTTAAAGACAAATACACATTAAACACATAATAGTTATTTAAGGTATGAAAACTTTCCACTTCAAATTCACCCTCAACCTTAAGAAACACAAAACCATCTTAACCTTATTTCTTATGATGTCTTCTCATTCCGCCAACCAATATACTTGGAACATCTATATTTTCCTCATGCCTTCATCCTATACACTCAAAGTACCTACCTTCTTCTCTTGCCTACTTCTCATCTCTTATGACCTTTTCTAAACTACCCAAGGAACACACAATCACCTTCACCTTTATTTCTCATATATTCTCCTTATAATCCAAACCTATATACTCGAAGCACGTACCCTCTTCTCATGTCTTCTTCTCAAACCTCTAACCTATATGCTATAACCATAATCCATATTATACCTTTTTGCTTCGACAAAAGGGGGAGAAGGGAGTGTAAACGAGTAATGGTATGTGCTTAATTACACATACCATTTACCTAGGAAAACGTGCCTAAAATGACCAAAATATACCAAAAATACATTGTATTTGTGTGTTTTGTGATTTATATTGTGCAGGTAACGGATATCTAAGAAAAGGACAAAAACAAAGCCAACACGACAAAACCAAGCACGGGAATGAAAAGAGCGTGAAAAAGTCAAAGTCAAAGTCAACCAAAAAGTCAACCAAGTCAAAGTCAAAAGTCAAAGACGAAGCCGGTATCAAAGAAATGTTAAATGGGCCAACCCGTACCCATCTAATGGGTCGGGTCAGCCCATTTAAACATTATGAAGACCAAATAACCCGAAACCCCTTTTATAACAAAAGCCCAATACTAAGCCCAATCCCACTTAACAGCTATAACCATAAACCCATTAACCCCCTTACACCGTTAGTCCTCAAGGACTAACAACGTCAGTCCAAAAGGACTAACGGTGCAAACATATAACAAAAATAGGGATTAACCCCGTTATCTTCAAACCCAAAACCCTTTTTCCCGCCAAACTTTTGGCACTATTCATCATCTTCTACCCCACTCCCCAAAACCTGCTACTCTTCACCCCACAACAAAAACATCACCATCCCATCAAAACCCACCCTATAAACATCCAAATGCCATGTTGGCAATCCTCAATCATCCCATTCGACAAGAGAAAAGACAAGGGATTGATGGCTGAGATGATACGACTTGGAGACCAAGCAAAATGGAAGGCTAGGATTGATTTATGACTCACTCACTCAACAAACACTCCTCAGTTTACACTCACAAAAGAAACACACCTCAAAGGGGCCAAAGACTTGAAGAATTCTATATAAATAGGACCCTTTTGTAAGCCCTGGAAGGATGTAGTTTAATCTAGTTTTTAGTTTTCAGCTTATATTTAATGTTTTTAAGTTTAATGTACTTTTAAAAAAAAGCCTTATACTGATTTTAAGTTTAATGAAAAAGTTAAGTTTATGTTAAATCTGTTTTTAAGTTGAATGCATTTTACTTTATAAAACTGTTGTTTTTAAGCTCACATAAGCTCTTTTACCTTTACTTAAGCTGTTACTTAAGCATTGTAAGCTAGTTCATAACCTATAGTGTCCTAAGTCCGTTTTTACTAAAAAAATCACTAAAAAAGCTATTTGGAAGACAAGCCAGTTCTGAAAGGGCTTATGGTAATTTACGAGCTTGTTTTAAACAAGCTAGAGCTTGTAGACAAAAGCTCTAGAGAGCACTATAGCCCTTGTTTAAAACAAAGGGATTTGTAAGTCCTTATCTTTTCATTTTTTAGCTTAAATTACTTATTGCTTATTTATTGCTTCTTGCTCCTTATTTATGCTTATTTGAGTTTATTATAGCTTAGTGATGCTTGCTTGTTGTTTAAATTTCCTTTGTTTGTGTTTTTCACAAATCTGCCTTAATTAGCTTTAAAACTGCTAATCTTGTTTGCTTATTTTTAATGCTTATCTTAATGTTCCAAGTGCTTGTTTATTATTAATTTACTCTATGCTTAATCTGTTTTTAATTTGTTTAAGTTTACTTAGCCTGTTATCAGCTTAAAAATGGATTTTGCAAATTTAAAGGGGTGTTGGTTTAACTGAGTTTGTGGGTCAAAATGGGTCAGAAATGGTTTAGACTATTGGGTCAACTTAGCTTAGCTTAAATTAGTCATAAACTTCAGTTTTCAAAAGGTTTTAAGTGTTAAAAATTAATTTTAAGATTTTTAGAAGTTAGTGTTTGAATATGTGAGATTTTCTTAACTTAAAACTGTTAATCTTGATTCTTAGTCTTAGATTTTTTGAAGTTCATGATTTTATGCTCTATTTGATGTATTTGATGTATTAGAGTAGGTGTCTTTAAGTCAGCAAGTATAGTTTTTGTGTTTGCATAAATCTGTCAAAAGTGGTTAAGTATTTCAAAGTCTTAAAATCAGCTTTTTCATTTAGCTTTTCCTGCTTATCTTGAAATTTAAAATGATTTCTGAAAGTTGTAATGTGTTCTTTAAGGGTCAATCTTGATCTGTTTTGAGGTCTTATAGTCATAAGGATCTGTTTGTTGGCTTATTTTTAAGCTTAAAAGTAGGGTTTTAAAAAGTTTAAAAAATTTCTAAGTGTTGTTGTCTGTGTGAATCAGCTTATTCTCATTGCTTTTTCATGGCTTAAATGAATTTCAAAATGCTTTTTCTTTGTGGATTATTGTAGCTTATTGCATAAGCTTTTTGGTGATATAGGCCACTAAGCCATAAGGATCCGTTTTCTAGCTTAAAAATAAGCTAGAAAGTGACCCCTTGGGCTGTTTGTTAACAGTTTTTAGCAAAGTGCTTAATTGCTTTTCACAGCTTATGGCTTATTAGGATTGCTTAATTTAGGTTTCTATTTGCTTATTAGGTGTAGGTTTAGGTCTGTTTTTGCTTATCTTGTTTTCTTTTAGCTTATTAGGTCCAAAAAATGCTTAACAGTTAGCTTTATAGTCCCTTAGTGTAAAAAGCCATTCTGTCACCTTTTTAGCTTATTTCTGTGCTTATTTGTGATTTTTAGAAAAGTTACTTTTACAAAAAGTCCTTATTTTTAGCTTATCTAAAAAGTTATTTAAAATTTTTTTGCAAAAAAATATGTTCGGAGTTGAGGGAAATCAGGGGTGAGCAAGGCTCGAACCCCTGACCTCAACCTCACTCAACCAACATATTTAACACAACACACACCGCCAGTCGTGCCCTTGGGTCTTTTCCGTTTTTATTTGCACACATTAATCTTTTAACCCTTTTTTAGTCAGTTTTAGCTATAAGCATTTCTTGGCTTATTTCCGGCTTATTGTGATAAGCTGGTTCCTCCGTTTTATTTTTCTTAAATCCAGCATTGTTCAAAGGACTTTTCTTATTTTTTCAGAATTTTCCAAATTAGTTTAGTATTTTTTTATTAATTTTTTAGATTAAATCCGTTTTTAATTCATAATAAAAAATATAAAGGTCAAAAAAATATAATTCTTTTTTTTAAAATTTCATTTAACATTTAGGACTTATAAAAATTAATTTTGCTTTCGTAGGGTTAAATTTGTAAAATTTGTTTTTTTAAAGAACGAGATTTGAATCCTGTTAACGTTTTTCGTGTTTAGGCTTTAGTTGCTTTCGTTTTAAGTTTGCCTTTACTTGTTTGTATATTTTAGTTGTAGAAATAGAAAACCTAATCAAATTTGTGATTATTCAAGCATTATTCCACACACGTTACCTCAATTTTCCATTCACACCTCGTCGGGACATGACACGGGAAGGTTTATAGGATTTTGCTTTGGTCAAAAGTGATTATCCTTTCAAAAAGCCTTATGGAATTCTTATTATTGATACTTTGAGATAATTCTTATATTATATATATTTATATTTATATTTATATATATAGTAAAAGGTGTTGTTTTAAACCGAATTAATTTTTGGCGCCGCTGCCGGGGAGGTTGTGATACGATTATTGTGTACATTTGAAGACTAGTGTTTGAAGAACCTTCTCCGTGAAGTTTATTGCTTATTTTGTGAATACAGTAGAAACTCGATAAATTAATACTCGATTATTTAATAAACTCTCTAAGATAATATTTTTTGCCGGTCCCGACTCGGGGATAGGGTGCTAAATTAATAATTCGCTAAAATTATAAGATAATACATTTTTGATAATTTCTTTTGACCCCATATAAAATATAAATTAATAATTCCATATATATAGCATATTACATGAATGATTTATGAAGGTTTCTTGAAAAATGACTCAATTGTCTCGTCTCTAATTTTCCTTAGCATGGTAAGAACTTCTGGTGTTGTTTTCTCATAGCTCAACAAGAAATTGTTCAATGTGAGACTTGGATTATCGTTGTTGTGCTTGCATAATGCTCTTCGAATCTCGTCTGTCATTGTTGTTTTTTTCACACCTTTAAGATGGGAAGCCATGTTGTGTGTATGATTTGTTTGTGTTAACCTATTTTGATCTTGTATTTATATAGAAAATATTTTTAATGTCCATAAAGTGATACATTGAACACAAGAAGCATAATAAGGTGGGAGATTGAAGGTTTCTTTCAAATTGGGCCGTTCATTTGATATACATGCATTGTATACAATAATTAATAAAATATTAATTAATATATAGAGAATTTTTCTTCCAACCATTTGTATACTATAAATTAATAAAATATTAATTAATATATAAATTAATAATTATTAATTTATCGATTAATTAATAACTCTTTTAATTAATAAATTTTGGTGGTCCCAAATGTATTATTTTATAGAGTTTCTACTGTATATATACGCATGTCTTAGGCATCTCCGCCTACTACACAATCAAGCTTTTCTTCACTATTAACCTTCAAAAATGCCTTCTTCAATGAACATTTCAGAATCTCAAAACCTTGACACCCTTTTGGAATCAGCTAAGCCATTTCTTCGTGAAGAATTCGAGAAAATCGACATAAAACTTCCGTCCCTAATCGCCATTTTACGCTCAGCTGGAGCAGGCGAATGTTTCCATCGCTTAGGAAGCTTCCTTGATCACTTGCGTCATGTTTACCGCATTATCAAGCTATGGAAAGCACCTGATTCAGTCGCGCTTTGTGCACTTTTTCACTCAGTTTACTCAAACTCGTATAGTAACATTGTCCTTTTCGACCCTGAAACTGGTCGTGACACTGTCCGTGGACTTATTGGTCACGAAGCCGAAAGATTGGCTCACTTGTTTTGTGTTGTTCATCGTCAGTCACTTGTCCATAAAAACATCATGTGTCAGTTTACTGAATCCGAGCTTCAAGAATTCCTAGATGCTTCTGATGAATCTCTAAGGAATGCTAAGGAAAATGGTGTCTTCAATAGTGACGAAAAATGTTGTATAAACGGCATGTTGTTTTCAGATTATTCTAACACCATCTTGTGAATCATAAGAAGAAGATAAAAGAATCGAGACAGTAATATAGTTATTTACCCCAAAGACTAGCATCCAATAATAGTATAGGCCTGACCAATTGATGTCGCATTACCAGCAACCTTCAAACTTAGGCTTTACTGTTGAACACAAATAAACCTTTAAAGAGCTCCG